>BPLR01010849.1:0-61949 GCA_021605095.1 Caerostris extrusa
GAACATGAGGCCCACTGAAATTCCTTAAAAAGAAAATGATCTATTAGACTTGTTAACTACTTTGGAGGAAGGGTTAGAAGAGTTCGATTTCCGTCAACTTAATTAAGAATCATTTAAAATTGTAGACTTTCATATGTTATTTGAAACAAGTTTCGCTGTCGTTTGGGTAGCATGGAAAATGTTTCTGGAAAACGTTTTTCTTGCGAGCATATTATAGCAGTACCTCGCTATGTTTCTCTGAGTAAAAGCTGAATTTCGTTTTTAAATCTGATGTACTAGTAACGAAATATTGCATTTAGCTAGCAACAAAAAAGTTAAAATAATTACACAAAAACTGTGTGTTCTTTATACACATACAAAGAATGAAAATTCAAAATTTGGATTGACAAAAGAAGTTATATTGAGTAATTTAAAAATCCTTTTAATTTTTTGTTGTTTGATTTAATTTAATTATTTTAAACTCTCCAATTCATGTATTTATGTTGCAGAATATTTTCAAATAATTTTATTTGTAGTACTATAGATGTGTAAAATAATTATAAGCTTTTGCGATTAAAAAGATAATAGGAAAATAATTTGAAATTCATGTGTTATTTTTTCTTGTTCTGTTTTTTATGGCAACAGTTTCAGAATAAAGTGAATACCCTAGAACTCTTATAATGATATTTATTTACTATACTTAGGTATCGAATTACAAAATTTATCCCCTTGCAATTATTTTGAAAGTTTGAATTTTTTTTAAAAAACTTATTAATTTATGGAAATTAGAAAAATATTACGAAATTGTTAGTTTAGATTTGACGATGCAGATTAGATAATCATGAAACCATGGGACTAAATTTAGATGAAGCTGATAATTTCTAAATGATTTTTAAAAAATTGACTACAATGCATTATTTCTCTAAAAAGATAAACTTGAAGATACTGTAGAGTACAGTCCAAAATCTAACAGAATACAGCAATTTGTATCTTTGTGTGTGTATGTATGGAACAGGATGCTAATGAATTGAGTTTTTTATAAAGCGTTAATTTATTCTTAGTTATTTTAGACATATCGCATCTAAATTCCTTATTATTGTTTATATTCTTGCTTATTTTCATATTTTGCTATATTTAGAAATGAATGTTTTATTTTGCCTTTATTTACTAAAATTTGCATAACTTTTTAAACATTTTTTATGCAGATTATGCAGAAAACTGCATCTTGGATGTGATAAATTTCTACTTAAAAAATTATTCGCGAATAAAAGTTTTTAAAAACTCTATCGCTAATGCACATTATTAATTAAAAGTAATCCTTATTTTTAATTGTTACATAATACTATATATATTTTAAGACACTATTAAGAGTGAGAAAAAAATAATAAAAAAAGAAGATATATAAAATTCTTTCTAAAATCTCAATAAAGCATTTATTATGCCATAGAAACAAACAAATGAATATTGAAAACTGATGTTTTTTATGTATAAACAACAGAAAAAAGAGTTATTATTTATATAATTATTTATATTCTGAAGTATGTGGGAATTTGAATGAAATCTTCTCTTCTGATCATAAATTTGGAAAAGGAAAATAACTTATAACAATTTTTTACTGGTCATTATTCCAGAAAAATTGTTTTCCTGATTTAGTTCTTCGTTTATATATCAAACATTTCCATTTTATTGTCTGTCGTTGTACTTTAAAGCCTAAAACTCGAATTAGAAAACTGTATTTAAAATTTGAAGTATTTTCTGGATTCATTAACAGAGAATGGGTAGATAAATCCGGAAACTTTTATTTCATTTAAAAACAAAGTTTTTGACAATTCTGAACAATTCACTGACTTACATTTTAACAAAGATTTTTCTTGTTTTTGTTTTCGACCACAATTCAAACAAATCACTGGAGTGTTCTTACTTTAATTTACTTCGGTTGGCATGGGTGATATGTGGAATGACAAATGATAATGACAATAAACAAATAAACCCTCATAATCTAAAACCGAATTTTAATTGCTGATGAATTGATGTTCGTTTGTGATAAATCTAATGTAAGAAAAATTTTGCATGCTCATCTTTGATAACTTGGGAAAAGTGGATAAGGAAACATCCTTAAATTATTGTTTTACAATTATTTCCTTTTGATAATGTTATGAAAAATAAATATTTCACCGTTACTGTTTGAATAATTATCAAAATACAGTCCAAGGTATTTTTTACAAAGAATTTCAATTTTTTCAGACACATTAAAACAGTTTTTCATGGATGCCGTAAAGTAATTTGATTACTATTTTAATTTAATCTACTTTGGTCAGGATTTTATTTAAGTTATATAGAACAATAAGTATAAATTATATAGAATTTTAGTAGTTAGTTATATAGAATAAACAATAAGTATAAATTATTATAATAGAAAGATAGATCATCTTATTACAATATGATAGAAGTTACAAAAAAAATTGCTGATTAATAAAATTACAAAACCAGTGTTGCAAATATTTAGTAAATGTTGTTTAGCGTTTTGTAATTTTGTTTCTTAAATGTATTTGAAGTATAATCACAGTATAAAAGTAAATATAAAAATAAAAATAAAAAATTGTACAAAGACGCAAAACAATCAAATTACATATAAAGCATGATATTATTTAAAGTAATCTATAAAGGAAAAAAATTCACTTCGATCGTCTAAATTCTAAAAATTTTCAATTTTATATAAAAATATCGAACTATATCCCCACTATTTTCAACCCTTTTTATCTTTAAACATAGCAAAATTAACTTAAACAAAGCCAATAATATTAACCAACAGTGTCGATGCCCGATTTATAATCGCTACTTTACGTAACAACCGCTAAACTCTTTATCAACAACGTTTAAAAAGTAACAGCTTACTAAAAACAATCCATATTATTAACGAAATCGGCTTTTCATTACCAAATTACCGATTAACATCAGTTCTCTTTCAAAAGAATGGAGAGCTTGGCGAGATTTCTGCCCACCGTGAAGGTCTCATCAAAAATTAGATGCCCAACGTTATATTTATCTGAGATAAGTTTGCCCCACTTTTTGAAGGGTGGGGCACCCAATTGGAATCCAACTTCGACCTTGATGAGATACTTATGGTACCATGGTGCGTGACATCGTACAAATGGTGTCAAAATACGAAGTCTTTCCTGCAAAAACACTCTTTCCAAGGTAAATCTCTACCCCCGTATTTCGCGAAGTACAAAGGGCAAGACAATGGATGACAAGATTGAGTTTCTGAGTTTTGAAAACAGAGACGTTTTAATAGAATAAAGCCACGTTTTACTGCTATTTGATTATTTATTAAGCAGAGTGAGTAGAATTTGTAGTTGACCGACTTTAGTAGACGCTTTTTAATAGCGTCAGGGGGTTGAATACAATGCCCCGTTACTGTTAATGAGGCAAATATGATTTTTTGTAAAAATTAAAAGTGAATTTATTTTATTAGAATCTTGGTATGCTGGTTCTTAAGGTGGAGAATAATGTCAGTTTTTAAAATAATTAAAGAAAGGCATAAGTTGAAAAGAAGATTATTGTTTGTTCTGAATTGAATATAAATTGTTTATTGTAATAAATGCACACTTGAACTTAAAAAAAAAACTCATTTCAAAAAAAAGCTCTATTTTATTATTTTCTTGTTAGTGATTTGTAAGTTTGTTTTTGCTTAAGATTTTTTTAACACTGTTTCTGAACTCATGGAAATAAAATTAAAATTATTTTTTAAATGATTGAATATGACTTATTATAATAAATAAATTTCATTTATTTGACGATAATGTAATAAAAAATAAATATATTTAAAATTAAAAATAGAACTATTTTGAACTAAATCTAGTTAATTTCGGAAACATAGAATGAAAATAAAATTTATGACTATTTGTTAGAATATAAATATGAATAAGTAAAGCAAGTGCATTTTATGCTTAAAATTTATAAAAATAAATTTACGCTTTTTTCACACAGTAGATAAAAAAACACTTTTAATCCATTGTATAAGTTCATCTTATTATCAATTTATATTTAATATGACTTCGTAATGCTTACATATATAAAAATTTTATTTAGTCAAAGTTAATAGTTTTCCAACTTATGTTATTTACATCGTAATTAATTTTGTTATTTACATTGTAATTAATTATGTTATTTGAGGTTATTTAACTTCTTTTACCATTTTAGGCTTTAGGTATTAATTTTGTACACTCATGTCCATAAATTAAGGATAATTCAGAATCACACAGAAATTGAACTCTAAAATAAAAATTTCACCTGTAGAATTATCACACACATCTTGAAGAAGAATATGCAAATTACAGGAAACCACCAGATGGCGCGGATAGTACGTCACAATGACGAGAGTGTAAGAGAGGGGGTATATAAGGAATGGTGGCAAAGAAGTAAAAATTGTTCACAAGCGCGTTAAAAGCCTTTCAGTGCAATAACCGCATAGTTATGGCACAAAGGAAGCATTTGGATGATTTTTTACGTGGTAGAATTATCGGACGACTGGAATGTGGACGTACCCAGCTGGAAGTATCTGAGGAACTGGGAATCGCCCAGAGTGTCATTCCAGGCTTTGGCAACGATTCCAAGATGATGGTAATGTGAGTAGATGTTACAGCACAGGTCGCCCCCAGTTACAAAGCCGAATGAGGACCGGTATTTAGCAGTTACTGCCAAAAGAAACAGACGGAGCACAGTATCAGACCTGTCTCGTTAGCTCTCTTCAGCTACCGGTACGACAGTTTCAAGGCAGACCGTGTACAGACGCTTAGGGCACATTGGTCTATATGCTCGTAGGCCTGTCAGATGTGTTCCACTTAAAGCAACTCACTGTCGCCAGCGATTAACCTGGAGTAGAGAGCATGCATTGTGGACACCGCAACAGTGGTCTGGTGTGATGTTTTCCGACGAGTCCAGGTTTAGTTTGCAGTCTGATTCTCGCCGGACTTTCATATGGAGAGCGCCAGGTACCCGTTACTACCAAGAGAACACCATTGAACGACACCGTTACGGTGGTGCAGGATGGCTTGTTTGGGGAGAAATTATTCTTAGTTCCAGAACTGGCCTGCATGTTCAGAGTGTAACGATGACAGGCCACATCTATCGGGATGTCATTCTGGAACAACATGTACGTTTGTTTCGGGGCGCCATGGGGCTGAATTTCTGCATATGGATGACAACGCCGTCCTCACCGTGCAAACATTGTAGACGAATGCCTTCAATTGGAGGATATCACCCGTATGGATTGGCCAGCATACTCACCGGACTTGAATCCAATAGAGCATGTGTGGGATATGCTTGGCCGACGAATTGCAGCCCGTCAACCCCCTCCCACCTGTCAACCCCCTCCCACCTGTCAACCGGAACTTCGGAGGGCATTGCTTGATGAGTGGTGTAATATTCCCCAAGATCAGATTGATAATTTGATACTCAGCATGCCTAGGCGTTGTAAGGCCTGTATTGAATCGTCTGGGAGACATACTCCATATTAACCATCATACTAACCATGTTATACTGTTTTTTTGTAAATAGGTTCTTTTTTTAAATTTGCTCCATGGAGTAAAAATCGCAAATTTTATTAATTATGTCAAACATATAGCATCTTTTTTGCTCTTTACCATTTGTTTAATAAATAGACTTTACAAATAAGTCAAATTTGTTTTGCTTCTGTCTCTTTCTTTGCCTGTACTTCATTATCCTTAATTTATGGACATGAGTGTAATAAATATTTTAAATTGTATCATTCAGTCCTATGACAATATTTCTCTCCTTTAATTCAATGATAACGATTCTGTCCTTTAATTCAATGATAAGAATTCTCTCCTTTAATTCAATGATAATAATTCTCCCAATGATATTAATTCTCTCCTTTAATTCAAAAATAAAACTTATTTTTAACTTTTCCATCTTTGAGACAAACACTTGATTAATAATTGTGGTCAGAATCTAGATTTATTTGTACAAAAAGACAGTTTATAAATGACGTTTTGTATTCGATATTCCCATATAAAACTGTCATTTTCCTTAAAGGATGGTTCATCACTCGAAAATAAATTCGATGTTCTTTTTTTTTTTTTTTTTTTTTTTTTTTTTTTGTTATTTTCATGTATGGCACTGCCAGTAGTATGGTTTTTCATAAATGACCCAACAAGAACTTACACTACCACTATTTAGATAATTTTGTGGGTGACAAACAGAATAATTTTTGACTTTTTACCAAATTCAGCAAATTCTTACTGCAAAGCAAGGATAAGGTTACCTGAATTCTGTGAATAAATACTATAGAGTGGAACTGAAATGTTTAATTAAGGAAAATCAAAACTTCAACTTCAACGTGATTTTATTTAAATAAAGAAAATTATTTATACAACTTAAACTCAAACCAAATTAATCATAAATTTCTCATTAAAAATTATGTTCTACAAAAATTTAAAAATATTAAATCGGTGAATTTAGTTTCCACCAATGATAAAATCAATGATGGATTGATAGTGATAATGATAGACCTTTAATGATAATCATAGATTATTAAACCTTTATTATTACCCTGCTGCATATAATAAAGAAATTATAAAAATAAACCCTTTAATGTAGGTTTTCTTATTTGAATTGAAATAGAATAGCTTTTCTTTCTTAGTAATAAGAAATTCGAATAAAAAGTTGTTCACAGTTATTTATTCATATTATTTCATCGAAATAACCTATTCAATTTGAGAAAAAGAAATATAAGAGAATAAATGTGTAAAAGCGTATAAATAGTAAAAAAAAAGATGGAATGATGAAGTTTTGCAAGTATTTGTGTGTGTCTAATCCTCAGTGTCCTGCAGTGCGAGACGGACATCCCATGAGTACTTATCTACTTATAGATGGAGGGAAAGGGGCAGCTTCTGTTGCTATGGAGTACCCATAGGTAGAAGTCTAACTTGGCTCCGTGTCGCTGAAGGATGTCAGTGCCTTCCGGGAGGATTTTTAGAAAAATCTCCCCACATTTGCGTATCGTATGGGACAAAAGTCGAAAAACTCCCATCAAATAGTCCGACTAAGAAGTCAAGATGCTGAACGCCATCGAGCCTCCTCGTTTTTTTAAACAGTGTCTGCAACAAAGCCGCCAGCGGATTGCAGCTCCACCCTAATGTTCACCAGCGGCACGTTGCCACTGAGGCACGAGACGGGGTGCAAATATTTAACAAACAAGTATATAATGATGTTTAACTAATTAAATAAAGTTCAAGTGCTATTTTCTCCATAAATTTGTAATATTTTTTGTCTTTTTCTAAATATTTTCCTTCAAAAAAAAAAATATAAATATATATATTTTTCGTTGAGTGTAAAAAAAAATAAAGAATATGAAATATTGAAATTTCTCATCAAAAACATTTAGTTATGGTATCCAAGAACAATTTTCAATGGTTATTTAAGAAGTAAATTAAATATATTTTTTATTAACAAAACAACAATTAAAGTGTTTTACCAACTTATTTGTTAGTTAAACTAAAATATTCTATTTTCATTACTATATTTAAATAATAAATGCTTCTACTATGTTCAGCAAATAAATTAGTTTTCACTCGTATTTTTCTATTATAGAATTTTGCCAAGTAAAAAGTATAGTTTGAAAAAAGAATAAAGTACTAAAAAAATGAACGAAATTATTTATGTTCACTCTAAAAAGTCTTAAGTAGTAAATTAAAATAAATATGTTTTATAAGTAAAAGTAAATTAAATATGTTTTTATTAGCAAAACAAACAATTAAAGTGTTTTACCAACGTGTTTGTTAGTTAAACTAAAAATATTCCTATTATCATTACTGTATTTAAATAATAAATGCTTCTACTATGTTCAGCAAATAAATTAGATTTTTCACTCGTATTTTTCTATTATAGAATTTTGCCAAGTAAAAAAGTATAGTTTGAAAAAAAGAATAAAGTACTAAAAAAAAAATGAACGAAATTATTTATGTTCACTCTAAAAAATCTTAAGTAGTAAATTAAAATAAATATGTTTTTATAAGTAAAAGTAAATTAAATATGTTTTTATTAGCAAAACAAACAATTAAAGTGTTTTACCAACGTGTTTGTTAGTTAAACTAAAATATTCCTATTTTCATTACTGTATTTAAATAATAAATGCTTCACTATGTTCAGCAAATAAATTTGTTTTTACTCGCATTTTTCTATTAAAGAATTTTTGCCAAGTAAAAGTATAGTTTGAAAAAAAAGACCTGAAATTATTTATGTTCACTCTAAAAGGCTTAACTGAGGTCATTTTTCTTCAAGTATAGTAACGTATAACTCGTAATGATGGCAGTAAAAGGAGGATACATAAAACCGTGATTGCGTGGTCGTGATCCTTTTCACGAATTTGCGTGACACATTACATACTGTTACATGTCGTCACGAGAAAAACACATTTTACGCGACTAAAGATAGAAAGTAGAAAATCGAACATAAAAAAAATCATGTTTTTCTATGCGTAGATTTCTTTCAAATATTTTATCCCTTTTTTCATGTTTTAGGTAGTTAGTTTTTTATCTTTATTCTTATCCAAATCGCCATTCTAGATGTATTGTATTTCTAAAAAGTTCATTACTTCATTTCCAAAATAGTTTTTAGCTTATAATTTCATAAGTTATTTCTTGATAAAAGTTTTGTTTAACTAAAAATCTCTTCAGAATAAAATATTTATATGGTACTACAAAGAAACTCATTTAAAATTAGAAAAACGAGAACATCAAAAAATTCCAAGTTCAAAAGCTGAAAATGTTGTATATAAATATGTAAAATATTCGAATGAAGTTTAGAATGAAAATTAGAAACTTGTTTAAAACACATTATTTCAATTTAAACTATTTATATTTTTATAAATTATTAAAAAATAAATTATAATTCATTTTATGTAAATGAGTCAAGGATTTAATTATAATTTTTATATATAATAGTAATATTGAATAATAAAATAGTAATATTTATTTTCCTTTGCAAGTAGTATTACTCGTGATAAAAAGTTTTGTTTAAAAAGTCTAATTGAAAGATCTCTTCAGAATAAAGTATTCACATAGTACTACAGAAGAAACTTATTTTAAAATTATAAAAGCGATAACATCAAAAATTCAAGTTCAAAAGCTGGAAGTTATTGTATTGAACAATCGAAAAAGTTTAGAATGAAAATTAGAAACTTATTTAAAACACATTATTTGAATTTAAACTATTTAAATAATTTTTTTATAAATTATTAAAATAAATTAATTTATTTTATGTAAATGAGTTAAGGATTTAACTATAACAGTTACTTAAAAATTTAAGCAATTTATTTCTTATATTTTTAACATGTTATTAAATCTAATGAGACTATTGAATACTTAATTAGAATATAAAAACTTTACTTGTGAAAATTGTTATTATCTATAGTTAGAAAATTATCTATAGTTAGAGTTTTGTAAATTGCTTTTTCAGTTGAAAGCACAGAATTTTAGAATTAATTTTAGTTACAGATTATCTCCATTCTGGAATAACCTTGTATTTATTTTTTTTGTAATTTATCTATCTTGATTAATTTTAAGTAATATTTCTTTTCTTCGGAATGTAGTATTACTCATGATAAAAGTTTTGTACAAAAAGTCTAATTAAAAGATCTCTTCAGAATAAAATATTCATATGGTACAACAAAAATTTATTTTAAAATTAAAAATACGAGAACATCAAAAAATTCCATGTTCAAAAGCTGAAAATGTTGTATATAAATATGTGAACATTCGAAAGATGTTTAAAATGAAAATCAGAAATTTGTTTAAAACACATTAAATTGAATTTAAATTATTTATATTCTTAAATTAAATTATTTTTTATAAATTATTAAAATAAATTATAATGCATTTTATATAAATTACTCAAGGATATACTAGATATAAGAGTAAGAAAACTAATGAATTTGCAACAAACATTTTAAAAGAATGTATGATTAAAGTGATAATTAATAATGAGTTATATTTAGTTTCATAAACTGAATTACTAATTTTATTGGCATCTGCATGAATTTATATGAAGTAAATAATCAATACATATTGATGATGGTTTTCAAGGCCGAGATTTATTTATAATTCAAAAGTTTTTTAAAGGATATATATTGTTTATCTTTTAAACTGGGATCAATATTAAAAATTCATATTCAAATATATAAATCTGGCTGTATCTGGATTCACCAACAAACAAAAACAGTTTCCCATCAGTGACATAGGCAGAAAACGTGCTTATTCTCATTACTATTTTAATATAATAGTGGTTATTTGTAGGATTTCGGGGGATTTCTAGCAAGAGTCTATCCTTTTCTTGTGAGGAAGCTCTAAATCTATCTGAAACAAATTGTCTTCGTGAATCGTAATTTTCTAACTTACAGCAATGAACAAAACAATCAAATAAATCTAATGTTTAGCATGACAAAACATTTCTTTGTCAATTAACTCACCGTAATTAAATATTTTTATTCAGCATAAGTCAAACAATATTCACACTAGCACTTCTGAATACAGTAGCCCAACGATATATTGCACTTTGTTATAACGCACTTCGAATATTTCGCACGCTTTTATTAGAAAAAATGACATACAATCTTTAGAAAATCATTTATTATACCACGCTTTCAGTTTTGCGTACTATTCTATTGATATATATGTTATAATGGCAGACTACTGAAGTTATGAAGTGAATTAATTATATAAGAATAGGTAAATAAGAAAACATTAAAAAAAATACACTTGTTTCTATCTTAGCACATTAAATAAAAGTAAAAAATATTATAAGTGTATAGAGCTTCAAATTTTATTATAGTAGCCTGCCATTATAATATACATATCAGAGAAAATAGTACGCAAAACTGAAAGCGTGGTATAATGGTGATTTTCTAATGATTGTGTGCCATTCATCCTAACAAAAAGCGTGCGTAATAATAAAATTTGAGGCTCTATACACTTATAATATTTTTTACTCTTATATAATGTGCAAACATAGAAACAAGTACATTTTTACAGCATTTTTTTATTTACCTGTTTTTGATATAATTAATATACTTCGTAACTTTAATCTACGCATTTTACACGCGAATATTAATCTAGGGTCCATTTTACGTTCAAATTCTTGTTTAGTAGGTTCCATATTCAAATTCTTTGTTTAATAGGTTTCTAGATGTTCAAATTGTTTATTTGTAGTTCCCATTCAATTACATTCGTATTCTTTGTTTAGAAGGTTTCATTCAGCTACATTCAAATTCTTTGTTTAGTATGTCCCATCCAATTACATTTACATTCTTTGTTTAGAAGGTTTCATTCAGCTACATTCAAATTCTTTGTTTAGTATGTCCCATCCAATTACATTTCCATTCTTTGTTTAGAAGGTTTCATTCAGCTACATTCAAATTCTTTGTTTAGTATAGGTTCCATCATTAGTTTCATTGTTCAAATTGTTTTAGGTTCCATCTAGCTATGTTCAAATTGTTTATTTGTAGTTCCCATTCAATTACATTCGTATTCTTTGTTTAGAAGGTTTCATTCAGCTACATTCAAATTCTTTGTTTAGTAGGTCCCATCCAATTACATTTACATTCTTTGTTTAGAAGGTTTCATTCAGCTACATTCAAATTCTTTGTTTAATAGGTTCCATCCAATTACGTTCACGTTTTTGTTTAGGTTCCATCTCCTGCTATACATCTATATTTTTTGCCCGTGGGCTCTGTCCAGAGAGTCCATCAACAAGAGACCGTTTGTTCCCAAGCATTGTGGTTTAATCTCGAAAATGACGTACAAAAATTTCATACTATAAGCACGGGATTGACTAACACTTAGTGTCGCGAAAATACTTTGAAAGGGGGAGGGGGACTTTCAGTAGAACGATTATTCACTTACCCCGATTCATGAAAGTGAGCGAACATGCGTCGAAAATTGCGTTCAGATGTGAGAGAACAGGATTTTTGTGCATTACGCAATCCATTCACTCTCAAATGTAAACGCTCTTTTGCTGGAAAAATTAAGGCTTCGGAGGCCTTCATCTTACTAGAAAAAGAAGTTAGTGTTTATTATTATTTTATTAAATTGTCTTTTCTTTCGTTGACTCTACTTAAAATTTGTATTAAAAATTTAGGCATCTTATCCACCCGACTCGTGACTCAGAGGCAACGCGTACCGCTGATGAGCAGTAGGACGGAGGTTCAAGCCGCTAGCGGCTTTGTTGTAGACAATGTTTCAAAAAACGAGAAAGCTCGATGGCGCTTGTGATGTTCGGCATCTTGCCTCGTTAGTCGGACTACCTGGTGGGATTTTCTTTTCGAGTTTTATCCCATACGATGTGCAAATTCAGGGTAGTTTTTCTCTAAAAAGTCCTCCCGGGAGGCACTTCCATCCCTCTTCAGCGTCACGGAGCCAAGTCAGACTTCTACCTAAGGGTGCTCTATCACAACGGAATCTGTCCTTCCGTTTCATCTTTCCATGTGACCGCAAGGGTTCCGAACTTGGTCTAGATGTGGCTGTTTACCAAGTGGAATAGAAAAATAATTAATAAAGATATCTTATCTTACTATTTTCTTTAAAAATTACTCCAAAAAAATATTACAACATAGTACTAAACATATTATAGAAAGTATAGCAAAATAAAAACAGAAAAATATAATAAAAAATTGCTAATAATGTAATAATTTTAATATAAAAAAAAATAAATTTTAATTTTTTTTATATCTTTAAATAAATACATAATAACAAAAAATAATTAATACTGTAACTGGTTAAATTTATAATCATTTATAATTTATTTTATTGCTATTATTCTAAAAAAAACCGAAAAAAAAAAAGAAAAAGAAAAAGAAATAGGAAATTAAAAAAAGAAAGAAAAAAAAAAATTCATTCGAAAAAGCATCTCTTAAAAGCATATTAAATCTATTAAACATGTTCTTTTTACTTTCATCTATAGATGGCGCCACAATAGCTCGTAAATCTCATCGTCTTGGATACCGCACAACTTTCTAAAACAATACTTAGATTTCTACTAAAAGAAATAAGATAAAAATTGAAGAAAGAACAAATTTTTAACTCAATTAATTTTAATGCAAATTACAAGCACTCAGTAAGTCCTTTTGATTAAATTTTGATTTTTTTGTATAGAATATTTTTGCCTTTCTTATTAATGCACCACTTCTGAAATTTTTAATTAAAATATTATATTAATTAACATTAAAAGTATTACATATTCTAACTTAAGACGTAAAATATAAAAATGTAATATTAAAGAATAAAATATTTATTTTTATTTTTGGTTATCCTATTTAATAGTTATCAAATGTTTTTTTATTCCTTAAAAGTAATAAGCATTAAATGACATTTAATTTTAAATTACATTTAATATTTATATTGGAAAGTTTTTCTAAAACAATTTACATCATTTTAAAATTAAAATTATAATTAATAAATTATATATTTTTGTTATAGAAAATCGGAATGAATAATTAATGTTAGTTAAAATTATTTAAAAAAAAAAAGATTTTAGATAATTTTTTTAGTATAAATATTTTTGAAAATGAAAAATAAATAAATAAATAAATAAATTACTTAATTGAATTCTAAATAAAATTATTTAAAGCTAAACAAATCAATTTTACAATATTTATAAAATACTTTACTTATTGCAAAAGCTTTAAGTGAAACAATATTTACAAACTAATTTATGTACAAAATTAAAATAGCATTTATTTAAAAATTTAAGTAATTTATTTTATATATTTCAGCATGATAGTAAATGTAATGAGACTATTGATTATTTAATTAGATATAAAAACTTTACTTGTGAAAATTTACTCGTTTATGTATAGTAAGAGTTTTCAAATTGCATTTTTTTTTTTTTTTCCCTTTGACAGTCCAGAATTTCAAAATTAATTTTAGTTACAGATTATCTCCATTCTGAACTAACTTGTGTTTATTTTATAATTTGTTTATTTTGAATAATTTTAAGTAATATTTCTTATCCTCGGGAAGTAGTATTACTCATATCGATTTATTTTATTATTGCTTATAAAAATATATTTTGGCAGAGAAGTTTAAATATAACTAAAGAATGCAGAAGAAGAATGCGGATAAAATGAAGGAATAAATATACTAATGAATTTAATAAAATATATTGTTTAAGACCATTAACAATAATAATAATTTCTTTATTAACAATAATAATAACTTATTAATAATTTCTATCCTTAAATTTGTTTATCATTATACAAATAATTCATTCAAATTCTATCACCAATTAAATTATTGAATTAACTAATTAAATATTAATACTTAAATTAGTAAGATATAAATATTCATTTTTTAAAAAGGTTAAGTTTAAATTTTTCCTCGCGCATATTTGAAAAACCGTAATATTAATTTATTAAAATATTTCAAATGCATAGCTCTCATTTGATATTTATTTTGTTATTCTGTTATCTTGTAAAATATAAATTATTAATACGTATTTGGAATCATTTACTTGTAAAATACAAATTATTAATACTTACTTGTAAATTTTTACTTGTAAAATACAAATTATTAATACTTGTGATTTGTAAAATACAAATTGAATTATTTACTTGTAAATTATTTGTAAAATATTAATTATTAATACGTACTTGTGAATTATTTACTTGTAAAATACAAATTATTTTACGGATTTGTAAAATACAAATTATTAATACGTATTTGTGAATTATTTACTTGTAAAATACAAATTATTAATACGTTTTGAATGAATCATTGTAAAATGCAAATTATTAATACGTACTTGGGAATCATTGTAAAATGTACAAATTATTGCAAATTATACGTACTTGTGAATCATTTAATTGTAAAAATATAAATCATTAATATGTACTTGTGAATCATTGTAAAATACAAATTGTTAATACTTACTTGTGAATCATTTACTTTAAAATACCAATTATTCATACGTACTTGTGAATCATTTAGTTGCAAAATACAAATTATTAATATGTACTTGTGAATGAATCATTTACATATAAAATCAATTCTCTTAAAAAATTTCTTTTTCCACAGTTGTTTCCTTTTGATTCACAAACATGGGAAATGCAGAGAGCAACGTCACATCTGGTGTAAAAAAACAAACAGATAGTGGTTCACTAAAAATCTATTCCCTTGTTGACGTAAAAGGAGGTGGACAACTGATCACGTTGATGAAGGAAGCAGCCAAAACCAGAGATTATAGTTCAGTAAGAATCATTATTTTAATAGAATTTATTGTAATACATCAAATTTAAATAATAAAATTCCTTATGTTGTTCGTCTAAACCAGGGTTGACCAACTCGTGGGCCGCATGCGGCCAGCCTTGAACATTTTTCCGGCCCGTGAGATATATCACACTTTTACAAAATATATTTATGTTATGATGACCAAAAGTAATGAAAACTAATGTATTAAAAATACTTTATTTGTGCATCCATATATTCAAAAATTAACTCAAAATTATGAGAAAAAAATCAACTTTTATTATAAAACATGCTCAAACAAAACGGACGCTAACCTGCAACATCAATTACGATGCGCAAATACCCAAATTGAGATCGATTTGCAAAGCTAAGTGAAAGAGTGGAGAAACAAATATCGCACTAGTAAAATAAATATTTTTTAATGATTTCATTTTTTTATTTCCTTTATATTTATATATTTTTTATATTTCATTTTTAGTTTTATATGTTTCTTGACAATGTGCGTTTAGTATCAGTATATTATCTATGTTTACATGCAAGAATAATAGTAAACACAATAATAATAACATTATGTTTCATTTTTTCACTCCAAAACAATGTCTATATCTAATATGGGGATAAATGTCTATATCTAATAAGAGGATAATATAGGATATGTGGGTCTAAATCAAATACGGGGATATATAATTTTATATGGTGCCCGCGGAGTTATGATGCATTTCAAAGTGGCCCTCAAGATCATTTGGGTTGGCTGCCCCTGATCTAGACCTTGAATACACATATCCTTAAACACATGTGTTCTCATGGAAGGAAGGCAACTTCTGTTGTGATGGAACACCCGTAGGTAGAAGTCCAACTTGGCCCCATGTCGATGAAAAAGGAGGACAGTGACTTCGGGGAAAGTGGGAACTACTCTGATGTTACGTATCGTATGGAAGAAAACCCAGAAAACTCCCACCAGGAAGTCCGACTCACCAGGCAAGATGCTGAACATCCCAAATGCCATCGAATCTTCTCGTTTTTTGAAACATTGCCTACAACGAAGACACCAGCCGATTGAACCTCAGCCCTAATGCTCATCAGCAGCGCACGTTGCCACTGGGCCACGAGTCGTACCATTCTTTATAATGAAATACGAGTATAATAATGAATAAACAATAATGTTAATTTTTATCGTAAATATAAAAAATATGTATTAATAAACAAAAAAAATCGATGGGAAATGTTACCATTTCTTTTTAAACTAGTCATAGAAACTTCAAATTTCACATGAACAAATTTGGACTATCTCTACTACTGATCTATAGGTTTGCGCCCCTCATTAAAAAAAAAATAAATAAAAATATAAAAAACTGATCAGAAAAGCATCAAACTTAATCTCAAGAAATTTAAAATGCCTATTATTGATCATGTTCTTGTAAAATTAGAGGTGTTCAAAATGTGGAAATTGTATTTTTCCCTGCTTCAAGCTAATAATTCAAAAAAAATAAACTCGTTATGTTTTTGAAAATCTTAAATGTAAAAATTCCTCGTTCTCTTAATTTTCTCGATCAAAACAAGCAGTTTTTATTTATTTTTTTCAGAAATTACTTTAAATGCTCTGTATAAAACGCCTGTCGCGTTATCATTTTTAATGTTAAATGAAATATAACGATGAATAAACAATAATATTAAATGTTATTGTAAAATATAAAAAATAGAAATAAATTGGAAATATTACAATAATTTTTAAAAAAAATAGTCATCGAAAAATTAAACTGGCTGCTATTTATCTACGTTTTTTAAAGTTAGAGGTGTCCAGAATGTGAAATATGTAAAGGTATTATAAAAGAGAGAAAAAAAACTTCTTTGTTTAAGAACCTTAAATGTAAAATTTCCTCCTTTTCTTAATTTTCTCGTTCAAAACAAACAGGCTTTCACATTTTTTTAATTATATGTTATTTACAACTGTAAGTCGTAGTCGTAGTCGTTGTACGTCATTGTGGCTTAGTTAGTAGTTATTATAGGTTTTTCTCTTCCCCAAATAAGAAACACTGCAAATAATTGACAAAAATAGGGGTTTATAGGGTTTTTTTTTTTTTTTTTATTTTAAAACGTTTCTTATTCATAATTTTAAAATGAATCTAACACATTCGAGTGATAAAGCAATACTATTTCTTATTGTGAGTGATAAAGGAATCCTATAAAGTGCCAGCGTTGCTATTTTTGTTTGACTAAACAAAAACTGTTGCTGACACAAAAACGGATTATCTATAAAACTATTAAACAAGCGTTGTGTCAATCGAGGATTGTGATGGGTATTTCAAAGGCTTCGATATCGTAAAACAGATTTTAACGATATTGATTATATGTTGCACACATTAAATTACGCTTTTCAATGATAATTATTCATTCGACAAACTTTTGAGAGCGCTTAACAAGTTTAACTAATAGTAACATCGACTCTAAGTCGAAGTAATATTTACATGATATTCAAGGAAATTTATTTTTTAATAAATAATATTATCTTAACTAGTATTTTTAGGAAAATCTAACTGTAGTTATTCTTTTTTTTTGGTTAAACATCAATGGGTCTCGTGTTCCATTTATGTATACCACGAATAGTCCACCAATGGACGATGAGAGAAGGATAATGCCTTCCGGGTGGACTTTTGGAATAACTTCTCCACATTTGCGTCTTATGGAAGAAATCCCGAAAAACTCGCACCAACATTTTGACGAGAGTCTCTTTACATATGTTGTAACAATATTCATCGAATCTCCTCGTTTCTAAAAACAGAGACTATAACCGACACCACCAGCATATTCTAACCTTAGCCTTCCAGTAGGCTAGCTGCACACGGCACCACTGGGTCATGAACTGGACAAACTTCTTCCTTTAAAACAAAAAAATTTTTTAAAGAAAATATATTTGTTATTGGGCATTTTATACTTTAACGAAAAGGATATTTTAAACAGCATCAAATTTAAATCGATAATATAGAATTTATTTATTTAACTAAAACATTTATTATTTGTTAACTAGTTTCTAAAAAAAATTTGGATTTTATTAATTTTTAACTAACCATCAATATTATTAAGAGAACGGAATCTCAAATCTCACTCGGAGATAAGTGACTAGCGCACTGGTGCTCGGTGCCAGAGGTTTCGCGTTCGAGTCACAGCAGAGCCATGAATGTAGTGGTTCGGAATCCACTTTAAACCGTATGTCCTCGTCTAATATGACTGTAGATCGTTGGCCATAGGGCTGACAACCCTACCCCATAAAAAAGACAACATCTCCTGTCTTGAAATCTGCCAGCAAGCAGACGATCATGATCTCAAAAAGCGTCATTGTGGGCATACTAATAATTTATGAAACAAAAATGCCTAATATTGAGAATATATTTGTTTTATTAACATATAGTTTATAATTAAATCCATAAGAATATATTATATATATATATATGTGTGTGTGTGTGTGTGTGTATAACAATTATCCTATTTTTAGAAATATTGTATTTTTGTTCCGCTGCATATCAGTACTTGTATTTATGCTTTAAATCGTTACTGTATTTCAAAGATTTTATTGTTTTTTTCTAAGAGAATAACTTTTCGGATGTGACGTAAATAATAATAAATGATTATTCAAAAACTTTTTATCTCCCGTCAAAAGTTAAAAAGAATAAGAAAAGAAATTACAGTATATCACATTCAAAAATTTAAATATGTATATATAAATTATAATATCACATTCAAAAATAATTTTTATTTCTGAATGCATATACTGTCATGCTTGTCTGGAGTAGAAGTAAAAAATTTACAAAAACACTTTTATTACTTAATTTATTTGCTTTATCGGTGATATTTTTAAAATCAGAGCTGCAATAATGCAGATAGATCCATAAATATGATATACAAATATAATTTTAACCATTTCACGATCAACAAATGAAGTAAGTGATTTTAAAAATGGATATATTATTTTTATTTAGCATTAGTAGTAATATAAATAAAGGATTAGTTTATCGAGTACGTAATAAGCCTTTTACACAATCTCTATAATGATTTTATTTTAAGCTAGTTAATAAACCGTTTAATATTTTTATATTTATTTTTCCTTATTATTCTCATATCCGATTTTTCACAAGCTAATTAAATTAAATGTAAGCTCTTTATAATCTTTTTTTTTTTTTTAAACTAAAGACAGTGTACGAATTGTAACCTGTAATACAATTTTTATAACGATCACTTGTATTTATTTACATTCTGTTAATGCTCGTATTCTGAGTTTAGAAACTAATCCTGGAGCGTAACTTATAAAAAAGTTTGTCCTTGTTATTCAGTGTAATTTGTTTTAAAGTTTCGCATTAGCTTTGAAGGACACAAAACAAATTCGCTTCATTTCCTTTAACATAACACTCTTCTCGTCACTCGAGTCGTATGTCAATGTTTCGAGTCAGTACTACTGAAAGAGCCTTATGACCAATTGGCTAGAGCTCTGGCCTTTGGTACCACAGACTTCAGGTTCGAATGGATGCTTGCTAGTGGTTCGGAATCCATTTTAAACTGTAGGTATCGGTCTAATTAAGTGTAAGTCCTAAAGTGTACGCAAAATGACCGTAAAGCGACTAACCAAACTAAATATTGAAGACAATGTATGTTTGCGCTAGATTTTTATATACAAAAGTGAATAAATAAAATACAAAAGAAGTAGGTGTAGTTTACTAAAAAAAAAAAAAAAAATCTGTGTTGTTTTTCTTTATCCCCCTTGCATTACAAATACACTGGTTAAAAATATACAAACAGATAAATGTTTCAATAATACATAAAAAAGTTTACCAAAATCTTTGAAAAATGAAAATGATGAAGGCAGTGAATTCTAGAAGATGAGATATGCTTGGCGAAATTAGAAAAGAATATAATTAATAATAAGGTGTAAATAAAAAAAATGAAAAAGGAAGAAACCAGAATGTTTAAGCAGGAAAAAAATAACTTTCTTTTTGTGTGTTGAATTTTTATTTTAGATGAAAGGGTTTCGAAGGAATTTACAAATTACATCTTTTTAACTATATGCCATTATTTAATTTAAAAAAAAAAAAAACAGCTGTGAAAATAAAAAATTGAGTAAAATATCGTTTCGTATGGGAATTCAGAATTAAATAAAGAAAAATTGAAAAAATATAACTATTTAACATAAAACTCCTCCAATAATTTGATCGGCTGTTTGTTATCAATAATCTACATTTTCTTATGCACTATCAAATATGCAAACTATTAATTAATAATTCATCAATTAATAAGCATTGATCAAATATTATTTTGTAAGAATTTAAATTCTGTATTAGTTGTCTTTAAAATGATACTCTAAATCTCACTGTTTCTTGGACTTGGTCTAGATGTTGCTATCTACCAAGTGGGATAAGAAAAACAACCGGATTGTGTTAAAATTAGAGATGTGATAAATAGGGCGAAAAGTAAAATGAAATTTAAGAAGATAATTTAGTGGCTGTAGAGGTTTACAGAGGTTATTGATATTAATTGCTATCATGTATGTAAATAATTATATATTTTAATATAGATAGGGGTTATGAGCCTTTTAAAGTCAAAGGATGTAATGTTATTCTATGGTTTGCTTATAATCATATGTGTACTATTGTGTGAGTGCTTTTCAAAAATTTTTTTTATTCATTTATTATTTTCATTCATTTATCATCATTAATTTTTCATCCTTCATTTATTGTCATTTAGTTTACGTCATCCATTTAACATCCTTCATTTTTTTCATTATTTCTTTTTATTCATTTATTATTCATTATTTTATTCATTTATTATTTATTATTTTATTCCATTTATTTATTTGTTTACGTTTATAATTATTATTACAATATAAGGCATATAGCGAAATAAATGTAGTACATTAGTTTCTTTTGAAATATTTTATGTGTAATCGAAACTCTGTTAGTTTAAAATAGTTACCCGATGTTAATAAATTTTGTGATATTGAATTTTATAATAAGATACTTTTAATATATAATTTATAATACGATACCTTTTTATTTATAATAAGATAATATATATAATAAGATATTTATAATAAGATATATATAATAAGATATTTATAATAAGATATTTATAATAAGATTCCATTTATTTATTTATTTACGTTTATAATTATTATTACAATATAAGGCATATAGCGAAATAAATGTAGTACAGTTTCTTTGAAATATTTTATGTGTAATCGAAACTCTGTTAGTTTAAAATAGTTACCCGATGTTAATAAATTTTGTGATATTGAATTTTATAATAAGATACTTTTAATATATAATTTATAATAAGATACCCTTTTTATTTATAATAAGATACTTCAAAAATTAAACTTCAATTTATTTTCTATCCAACGAACTTGTAGTAGCACGAAATAAAATTTATTTCTTTTCACATTTTGAATGCTTAATCTGAAATTATTCGTAATAAAATAAAATAGGACGAAATGTATTTTTAGATGGTCCCTTGAGTCAAAGTGGAAGTTTTTCATTTCACTCCAAAATCTCAAAAGAATCGTCTGCTTCCGTTTGCACTTTAAACTGCACCCTGTGTTACGTAAATTGAATATCCGGTAGACACTACACAGCGTATACACGTGTCTGCTTTCTCATCTACAGAACGGCAAACAAAATGTAGGAAAACGAATTACAGAATAAAGAGGTCATGTATGTTCAGTAGAAGAGAGTTTACAAAGTCCGCAGAAAATCTATTTCCAGACTAAAAGCACATAACTGTGATATTACAAATTTCCTAACCTCTTTGTAAATAATAGTCGTCTGATGTTACAAAACATATATCTTTTTTCAATTATAATGTCAGCACCAGTACCAAATTTTTTTTTCTCTTATAAGCGATCTGCTATAAAATAAATATTTTGTATATTAAAGGTATTCGGCACAATTCAAATCATATTTTCTTGAAAAAGAAATATTTTTTTTTATAGAATTTAAATTAATGAACTAAATAAAAGTAAGTATTTGTTATACATTTATTTCATCAGCCTATACTTAAATCAATTTTTTTTTTTTTTTAATTTTGATAAAAAAATTTTTGATGGTTTCAGAATTAAAAAAAGGGTAAAACAATTCATTGCAAAAATACTGATCTGAAAACTGAGTCTTTTCAACTAGTATTTGCATTTTTATTATAAAATAGATAAAACTTTTCAAAATTCGTAATAAATGGATGTTAATTTTTAACACAAAATATGTTTGTAAAGAACAAAATCTAAGAAAAAAATTTTAAACGCAAGACAAAAAAGCGATCATATGTATTTATATGATCATAAAACATGCGCGTGTATTTAATCCTCAGTGCCTTTAGTGGACGGACATCCCATGAGTAGTCTACTCTTGGATGGACGGAAAGGGGCAGTTTCTGTTGTGATGCAGCACCCGTAGGTAGAAGTCTGACTTGGCTCCGTTGTTGAAGAAGGAGAATAATGTCTTCCTGGACAACTTTTAAGGGGGAATTACCCCGCATTTGCCTATCGTAAGGGGAAAACCCGAAAATTCCCACCAGGGTAGTCCGACTAACGAAGCAAGATGCTTTGAACATCCCAAATGGCATCGAGTCTCTTCGTTTTTTGAAACAGTGTCTACAACAAAGCCGCCAGCAGATTAACCTCAAGCCCCCTCGTAGGGCATCATAAAAACATTACGTCTAAAAACTATGTATAATTTTTATAGCATCTAAATCATGTATTTAAAATTTTTTTTTTTTTTTATCAAATCTAAATACTTGTAATGAAAGTGTGTTATGTAAAAATATACTGTTTTGAGGTTCAGGTATCCTGCTCATGGTAGAAAAGTACTAAATGTAAAATCTAAAAGAAATATCAGAACTGTGTATTTTAGAATTTGAATTTTCTTTAAAATACTATAATTTGCATGCGGTTCGAAAGCTATCATTTGTTGTTAAAAATATTATAACGTTTAGCCAAAACAAATGCAATATAGAGAAAAAGGGGTCCCGACTCGTGGCTCAGTGGCAAGCGCGTACCGCTGTTGAGCATTAAGGCAGAGGCTCAATTCTCTGGCAGCTTTGTTGTAGGTGCTGTTTCAAAAACGAGGAGATTCGATGGTGTTAGTGATGTTCAGCATCTTGCCTCTTTAATCGGACTACCTGGTGGGATTTTTCCGGTTTTGCTCCCATACCATAAGCAAATGTGGGGTAGTTCCCCTGAAACTCCTGTCAGGAAAGCACTGCCCTCCCTTCTTCAGCGTCACGGAGCCATGCCAGACTTCTACCTACGGATGCTCCATCACAATAGAAGCTGCACCTCCCTTTCCCTCCCCTCCATGAGACTACACAGTGGTCTTGGACTTGTCTAGTTGTTGTCTATCAAGTGGGATGAAAAAAAGCTGAATTTTAAAATAGTAGTCTTAATTTTTATAATTATATTAAAAAAAAAAAAAAAGAAATATGGATAAATTAGAAGTCATTGTTACTATTCATATCAAATACAAACACAAAGTATTTATTCTGAAGGCTGTTTGAAAATAATTACCTTCTTATTTTAGAACGTTCTGCATCATTAACGGCAAATGAAGGTTAAAATAATAAACGGGTATAGCTTCCATTGTAAAATGTTAGGACTAGCAGGTGCTAACAGTTAGAAAAGCAACAGAGAGAGAGAGACAGTCAGTGATGATTTTGAGTATTTACAAGAATTTAGCTCTTCGTAAATAAAGCGGTAAGAGAACAAAAGAATTTTTTTTCTGCCAACTTGTTTCTTGAACGGTTTCGTCACAGTATTTTGATAAAACAAACGACGCAATTTTTGGCAGGAAAAGATTATTATCTCTAGATTGAACTAAACTGGATTCAAGCGATTTAACTGTCAGCTATCCAACAGATTTTACGCAATAAACGAGAAATGCTATTGACCTTCAAAAGTGATTCATTTTTTTTTAAAAGAATTTATTTCAGGTTTACATGTTAGCAATAAAATACAAAAAATAGGCGTATTCCGCTAGACTAACTATTTGAAAAGTGAGTTGTGACATATAACATAATATTATTAGGATTGAGTTAATAAACAGTAAAAAGCTATAAAAAAATGTATCAGTTATTTTGATTAATATACTTTCTGTATGACAGAAAAATGTAATAATATAAACTTGAATTTTTTTTTTTTAAGCAATTAAATTTTATTTTCTTTAATTTTATTTTTAATAACTAGAAAACTGTTGGTGGATTATAAAAGCGGATTATTAACTGGTATTAATATGGTATTTTTGGTATTTTATAAATTAATTTAGCTGGAGGAGACCAAGAAAAATTGAACCTTATTTTCGTTTGTTTATTGCAAATGTCATATTTGTGTGTATGAAGTTTCTTCTAAGGTAGCTACAAAATAAAAAAATCTGCCGTGTTAGAAAATGTTTTCTATTTATTATAAAAAAAATTTCAAAATAAAGTGACTAATAACAATTATAAAATTAAATATACATATGTATCATACATTCCATTCTAAGAAACTTTTTCCTTTGTACTTTTTAAAACTTCGAAGTGAAAGTCAGATAAATGTATTTAATTTTTATGAGAATTTAATTTAGATAGTTCTTTTTTACAATTTATTAACAGAATCCTGAATTTTTAAAATTATGAAATGTTATTTTATAAGACACCCTCAATAAATTAAGCACTTTAAACTTCGCAAATAAAGATGATTCTCAGAGTAAATTATTTCATATTAAACGAAAGTTATAAGGCTGATAATTTATGAGACCATGGACAACCGTTTTACTCCATTTGTGTGTATGAATTAAGTGCTCAAATGTAGTGCATACAGCACAATATAAAAGTTCTTAACTTGCTCATTTTCATTACATTTGTTTCATTTTATTAAATGTTATTTTACAGCTAGATACTCAAATTAAGGAAATCGTTATTCCGTTCCTTTATAACAATGGAGAAGGGAAAATGGTACCTATTCAAGAACTTGTTCTTACAAGAAACAAAAGACCGTCCAAAACACAAGCAACTACCTCAAAATCGAGATCATGATGCTAAGTCAACAACAAAATCATCGACAGTCAATATTGAGAATATTCCTAAAGAGGAAGGTTTGTATATAGTTTCAGCTATAATTTATACAATTATTAAACGAAATTGTAAGTATTATGCATATATTTGATAATAACACAAAGTAAAATCCACTTAATGTCTCCACAAGGAATTGGTCATATAGGCTAATTTATTTGTATCACTTATACCAAAACAATGTCATTAAAAATAATCTTATATGAATTTTTTTCTTCCTTCACCAAATAATGCCATATTTTACTGTCTTGAAGCCCAATAAATTTTAGAAATATAAAGGTAGTTGGAAATAAGATTTACAGAAATATTTGGCATCAAAAATAGTTCAAATCACAAACAAGGATGAGTTCCAGTTATGTCATCAAAATCACGCAATGAAGAAAGCTTCCTATTAATTAGCTTCCTTCCTACTTGTTCGATAGCTCACTAACACAAAATAAACTAAAATAATATTCGACACAGACACGAAGAAATGCTAATGGACTGTATAATAATCTCCTTTTATTTAGGAGCCATCAAACTCGGAAGATGAACTTGCCACACGCAACCTTTCTCGTTGGTTATACTTATTGAACTCATTTAGTTTTATGCAGCCATCAAGCTCGAAGATGCACTGCCACACGACCATTAGTCTTTGCAGTCGCTGAGTTTCAACTTTCCCTTCTTCCAACCCTTCTTTCTCCCGTCATTTCACCCCCTGCCAGACACCCCCCCAGACAGAATGTTTTTCTGGACATAGGGCGTTGACCTCCCCTATGCAGGGGAACCTGGGTTTCGACGTCTACTAAAAAGGATAATTCAAAAAGTTAGGAGCAAAAACAGAACACCACAAAAAAAAGGATCTAGGATTAGAGAAAAATGTGGTCTGCAGATATTATCACCATGGTACGGAGTTTTTGTAAGGCATTATATATATATATATACATATATGTATGTGTGTGTGTGTGTGATTGTAGGTTTGGTTCAAACTCTCAATAATAAAAGTAGCAGTTTCAGAGTGATGGTTGCATATTAGTCACAGAAAAGCAACGTTAGAATGAGAAGTAAAAACCATTTTGCTGACATTATTTTAATGTTCAAAAAATGTCCTCTAATATAAAATATCTATCTAAAACACTTTTTAAAAAGCTTCTCAGTATTAATTATTTTTATTGAGTTTCTCAGATTAAACTCTTCAGTTTTAAAAATTATAAACTATTGAATTTGCTATGATATTTCAATAGTTTATTAGCTATGATACAAAATTAACGAAACAAATTTTTTATTATTTTAAACAAAAATTCATTTTGAGAATGCTGAAAGCATAAATGCTTTATGCTTTTATCCAAAACATGGTTACTGTAGCTATTTAATAATAATTATATAATGTAACCAAAAGAGTACTTTTGACGTATTAAAATGCCCTTAATAATATACACTTATATTAAGTTCATCAATCAGAACAAACAATAAAAAGAAATTTATTATGTCCTCTTCTGGAACCTGTGACCTCAATTTACGTACTTTAAATAACTCCTCTGACTTTTTGGTGCATAAAATTAGTCTGGTGATTATCAACGTTAACATTCAGTGAGCAACAGAAAATAGTCTGGAGTAATTTGCCTGCTTGTACTGATTCTAAAGGGAGGACAGTGAATTATTCAGTTGTTCAGTTTACTGACGCTGAATCTGATTGATTATGTATGTGAATAGGTTCTTTTAACTAGCTTTTGCCAAATAGTTATTTAAATTCATCTATGAAATTAACGGTTCAGTCCAAAGACTAATTGTATCGCTTTTAAATAGAATACTTTATTAATATTAATTATACTTCTTAATACAAATATATGAATTGTCTGAGAAAACGAGTAACCATAGAAATATTTATAGGCAAACTGTATTTAAAAAAAAACAGTTTAAATTCTAAAAAGAAAATGCTGTTTTTTTTTTTTTTTTAAAAGAGTTTTATATGTAATCTATGATTTCACTTGTACAGAAGTACGTAAACTTAAAAAAAAAATCATCTTGATAATAAGAGCATCCGCTGAGATTTATTTTCAAAAATAATTAACTAAATTAATAAAAGCCTTTTTTCACAGATAATTGCTTATTGTTCCAATATTTTAAATGGGAATTTTAAAATATGTCTAATTTAAAATATTGTAAAAGAAATAAAAAATGTTACCCTTTTTAATATAGTGAGTATAGTATTTAAATATAGTGAGAGTTTTAGTTTTATAATTTGTCCATTTGTTTTATAAGTTTTTCCACAAAATCTATAGAAAATAAGTACTACTAAATATTCATTCATAATAAAATTATTTATACGAAGTGAAACAATGAAGTGAATACGAAGTGAAATAATACTTTCTCACTATTAATCAAAAGTAAACAAAATTGTTAGTTGCAACACAAAGAAGCTATGATCAATTTCCTTTAAAAATTAATAAATTTTACCTTTGAGTGTGTTCAAAAATTTAAATATCTTGGAACTATAATTAATAATGATAATGACATAAATTTAAATTAAATAATAGGATATTTATGCTAAATAAATGTTTTTATGGGCTAAGAAACCAATTCAGATCAAAACTTATTAATGTTAAAACAAAAATTAACTTATATAAGACCTTAATGAGACCAAATCGTTTTATATGGCAGCGAGTACGGGCCACTAAATAAATCTGAAAAAGATAGGCTGTTAATTTTTGAAAGAAAAATAACTCTCGTACATTTTTTTTAAACAAAACGATATCTACAGAATACAATATAACCATTAAATTTACAAAAAATTCAAAGAATATTGTAAAAGTTATAAAAGCAAGCCGTAGTATTAGATGGCTGGGACACATTTTCAGATATAACGACTCAAATCAACTAAAAAAGTTACTTTTTCAACAATTGAGGCACCCGAAGAAGAGGAAGGCCTCCCACCAGATGGATTGATTCAGTCGAAAGAGGTCTAAACGGTCTGGGAGTCAACAGATGGTGATCTATTGTCCTGGTCAGAGTCAGCTGGAAGAAGCTCATGGAGACTGCCTTGACCTGTAACAGGCTGTAGTGCTGAAGAAGAAAAAAAAAAAAAGAAAAAGAAATACTACTTATGCACAATTTTAATTGTTGTGCAAAATTTCATACGAAATTAAAATCAAAATTATGAATTTTAATACAGCAGGGACAAAATGGAAGCGAATATAATATCAAAAGAAAAATAATAAATTAATTTAAAATTAATAATTAATAAACTTTTTCCTTATTTTGTCCAGCATCTCAAGCTGTAAAATTGAAGTACAATACAAGTTTCATTTCCTAATGGAGTTCTTGATGTCCTCAATAAATTATCTTTTCAATCCATATTGCCTAAGTCTCTTTTCTCACCAACATTCTTGAAAGGAATTCCATCAGTCCGAGATTCTATTCAGAGATTTACTAAAATGTACACATATCCACAACTAACAATCAGATTTTCTTTCAGAGAATAGTAATATGCTAGAATTCCATTATTGAAATGCTGCTTTTCAAACGTGGTATTCAGCGATGTGGACCGCAACTTTTCGTCCATTAAGTTTCACAATTAGGTTTGTTGCATTTCGCGTAACCCAGATAAATGCTTGCTTCTATAGATTCGAATTTATACCAGATAAAAAATTTAAGGAAACTTAAATACTTATAATACTAATCGAGACAGAAAAATTAGGGTAATTTGCTTATTCTCCAAAGTTAATCGGGTTTAAATGTTTTGATACTTGCATTCACATAATACTCGGATACATAATTTTTTATGACTGTCTTTTATAAATGTTTGGTAACCTAATACTATTAAGATTTGCATGTTTATGAATATTTTTTAGTTAATTATGTCTAACTATACCTATATGTAGGGCCCTATTCTCTGGGAATCAAAAGCAGTTTTCAATTTTTTATCTCGATTAATATTATACAGGTATATTGCGTAGTTGTTTGGCGTTTTTATAAAACAAAAGTATTCTTATATTCGCGTTATATCACATTTGAAAGAGAAGTTTATAGAAAAATTAATTTCACATGTTTAACAATATAACAAATATTAACTGTTCAATGTTATTTTCTTTGCGTATAGGTGTTCCTCAATTTCGAGACGTGTGTTGGGATTTAGATCAAAGAGGATCCGTTGGCGAAACTATTCTCCATCTATGTTTTTTAGCTAGCAGTCCCACTCATGCAGAACTGGCCAAGAGGCTTGTCAAACTGTTTCCTAAACTCATTAATGATGTTTATCAATCCGATGAATATTATGGTAATTCTTCTTTTGTTTTCTTTACTATTTTAATCAGTAATGCATCAATAATATAAATTTCAAATAAAAAGCAAAATCTGTGCTTTAAAAGAAATGCAAACACTACGAAAAAGTTACAATTGTTTTCAGGTACAAAGAAATTTAGTGGCGACTGTAATACTATGTTTGATTTTCGTATCTAAAGTCTAGAGTTCTTCATGCATTCTTCCACATGAAATACAAGCAAGAGCGAGTATTTTTAAAGGTCTTCCCTGAAAGGCAATATAATTTTTCTCTACCTGTCAAGAACTATCCGTAATGATTTATGAGATGGAATATATATATTCAACCCTCAAAAGGACGGTTAGTTAACAATTTAAAATTGAGAAAATCTATTTATTTAGAAGAATACGATAAATTTTATAAAATGCTGTGAGGAATTTTGAAATTCGTTGAATATCTTATGGCATTTCCTCTTAAATTACACACCGGATTCTTATTAAAATAGTTAGAAAATTTAACTAAATTTGACATTGCGTTAGTTTCATGAATACTGGTAAATAAAATCTTTTTATTAATAAAAAAATGGTTCCAAAGGAAAAACATTGAATGTAATTATAAGCTTGAATTATAGGAATGGAATTATAAGCTGTTGATCTGGTTGATTTGACATTCATCTCACTATAGCTTTTTGTGAACTATGAACTTTTCATGCAATGACTTGTGTAGCCAATTTTTTTTATTTAACATGCTAAAACAACCAGAATTATTGTATGCTTTTACAGACTTATATCTACCTCTAAATGACATTTTGGTATGTATTAAGACAGCAACAATTACTTACTTACTTTTTCCGTCACAATTCAATTCATTCATTCAATTCCTATTTTATAATGTAAAAGCAAAATATTAAAAAGTCCAGACTTCTCATTTTAGAGTTAACAAAGTCCAGCATTTTCCTATTTTTCTAAATTTGTATAATTTATAGATGATTTTGCTACAAAATATTTTCATATACTTTAACTAGATGCAATGATTTTGAGTAAACATAAAATCATTTTGAAATAATTAATGAATTTGTATATTAAAATAACTTTTGAATGATTTTAGGGCTTAAAAGTAAAATAATTGCATGACATTACAAATATCCATGATTTTTTTATTTTGAATATAAACTAAGTTTCTTTATAAAGCTAACTTCAAACCAAAATGACATCAAAAAAAAAATTTTTTTAAGCGATTGAGTTTTACTTTTAAGCCTGTTTCACCGATCTCCTTGAGAAGAAAACTGATATTAATCTGCAATAAAAGTACAGAAATTTATCTTTATAATATTTCAACATGATTATACTCTTTATGAATGCTATAAAGTTCTATATGCCAATTTAGTTCTCAAATATGGAGATATTTTTGTTGCTCTCAAGAAATGAAAATATTTTTTGGCTTGTAATTTGGTTATAACAAAATAAATAATAACACAAATTCAAAAATACAATATTTAGATATAAATATAAAGAAGAGTGTTTCCATTATTCTTCTTACATCTATAAATATAAAGAATGTTTCCATTATTCTTCCTTGCATCTATAAACATATAGGAAGATTTAAATCATTCTTCTTTTTCTTAAGATAAAATATTGTTTATTTATATTTGAATAGCATAATTTGAAATATTTCTGTCTCCAATAATTCAATTTAAGGTGAGAATGTTTTACACATGGCAATTGTAAACGAAGATCCAGTGATGGTGAAGTTTTTATTAGATCATGGAGCCAATTACAATGAAAGAGCTATAGGATCGTTTTTCTCTCCTGAAGATCAAAATTCTCAAGAACAGACAACTTAGCGCACGAATGGATCGACCTTTCCATCAAGACTGATTATAAAGGGTAAGAAAACCAAAAACATTCTTTCTTTACCTTTTTGCAAGATACTATTTTGTTTTTGATTTGTAAGCGAATCTTTCAAATTTGCCAACAATAAAAAATAAGAAGGAAACTAATGTGAAATTGTGTGTAGATTATTTTTGGTGCTTAATTGAATTAAGTGATAAGTAAATAAATAGCGAGAAAGTGTCATCATTTTCTGAATTGAGAGAGATTAGATGAGTCTATGATTTGCTGCGGTGGTTACGGTCTTTAATGGCAATCTACTGGTAATGTCAATTAAATTGAATGTTGGTCAAGATCAAGGGGATGAAAGTCAGTGTGGAGATATTAGATGGCATTATGGCAACGCAGTCACGGGTACTTGATAATCCCTGCAAGAGGGAAACCATATGGCAACTCGAGTCACGGGTATTTGATAATCTCTGCAAGAGGGAAACCATAGCGTGTCTTCCCTATCCGATGGGGAATACATCAGATTGGAATTGGAATGAGCTGAGGTAAGGCCTCATTTGGAATCGGTATAAAGCGATTTGGAAATTATATTATAAATGGATAATAGATTTTTATAGATTTATATGTGAGGTGTGTGTGTTGTCAGGTGTTGTTGTGATAATTGTGTTAAAATAAAATAATGAAAAGGCAAATTGGAGTCATATTTGAAACGACAGTACACGAACAAAGCACCTCAGCAATGATAGTTCATCACAGACATATTGCACAATATTCCTCAACGTAAGGATTTAAGTAATTCTCCTATCTTATAAAAAACTCTGTTATGTTGGTTCAATTATAAGAAACATAAAGATTGGCTTAAAATTGTAGAAATAAGCAGAATATTCAGTTCTGAAAAAAAGAAGACAGAAAAGGACAAACTAAAAATTCATTAGAATAGTTTTCACAAATATATAAATTCGTATCAGTATGAATCTTTAATGTATTACGAAGATAAGCATTTTTCCTTCTCAAATATTGTTTGATATGATTGCATAATATTTCCCCCAGCAAAAGTGTAAATAAAAATTTTAATTATTTGTCTTGTGAAAATAAATAAAAAAACCAGAATTTACTTTAAAATTATGAAGAAACCAATAATTAATATTGATAAGATTATAATAAATTATTTTATATTTAAATAGAAATTGAATGAAATTACTATCTTCACTGACAAAAGGTCTGCCTTACAGGTTCTTAAAAAGGGTTTTTTGAACATTATATTTCTTTTGGAACAAATCCACTACTTGCACCGAATGTGTATCGTGAAATGAATCTCTACTCAATTGTATATTCTTTGAAGAAGAATGCCAGAAGTCTGTATCAGACTGTCATTCCTACTTCCCTTGCAGATGCAAATACCTTGGCAAAATATAAACTTATAATTTTTTCTAAGATTAAAACTAAATACCAAATTACATAACTAAATGCCGACAGAAAAACAACTATTATTCTCACAAGATTAAGGATGAAGCATCACGAAAATATGTAAAATTCTGCTGATGGCGTTAAATAGTATCAAAAATGTCGCAACTGCTCTGATGACGGGCTTAAACTTCGTCATGTCTTTGATTGCCCAGATGTTACAGCCATCATACATTGTCTAGACCATCCCAAGGAAGAGGATTAATACTCCGAGCTGGTAGTCAACATAGCCAATATTATTTGATTTTTTTTTTTTTTTTTTTGTAATCTTCAGGGTATACAACAACAACAAAATATTATATGGAACGATATGGGTTCCATTTTTGGCGAAAAAGTCACGAATAATCAATGCAGAGTGAACTGGCGCATTCAGTGTTTTCGGTACCAATCTCGGTTGACGCGTTTGAGACCCAAAATGAATGTCTTTAATTGTAAATCGGCGGCTTGCAAGCACCAAATCTTTAATTTTTGGACTCGAGCTTCGTCGGTTGAGGTTGGTGGTCGACCAGAGGGCTCTTCGTCTTCAACGCGTTCTCTGCCTTCTTTGAACTGTTTATACCACTTCTAAACATTTCTTTCCAATATAAAAATGCTCACCGAATGCCTTCTGAAAACATTCTGTTACCTAACAACCAAGGAGCTCCGTCAACCTACAAATTGTCGTGGTCGTCGTCTTTCTGCAACATTCTATGCGTTTCCGCAAACAAAATTTAATGCAAGTTCTTTGCTCAATTAATTAAACATTTTAAAAATCGCCGGAATCAATTTTAGTGTTTCACAAAGCCAAGCGTAACTGAAACACTAATGAATATTTTGACGTCAAATTTCACACAGATGTAGGACAGTGCCAGCAACCTAAAAAAAGAAAAAAAAAATTGAAATTCCATAAGCCCCAGGAATTTTAAATTGAAAATTGATCTTACTTTTTGAACACAGTAGTATATCTAATAATTAACCGAAGAATAGCATCATTGAAAAATGATTATGTTGAGATCAAATTTAAGAAGTTAAATGATGCATTCAAATATTTAAAGAATTTTTTTTAATAAAGAAAATTGTTCATTTTCCGAACCATTGAAAAAGTTTTCTAAGTAAAATTTTCAGTATTCCACAAACTTTTTAAAAATTATGAATTAAAATTTACAGATGCTATAGAAATAAATTTATAATCCAAAAGTATTATAAGTCACTTAAATTATGAATTTTTTTTGTAATTTACTAATTTTTTTAATCCACAATTAAAAAAGCTTGCTTTTAAAGGTTAACATATGTTTAATTAATTCGTATTTTTTTTTAAGAAAAAAATTAATTATGTCGGAAGCCTTTTTTTCTTCAAGAATCATATTTTACTTTAATTTTAATTCTAAGTTTAATTTTGAAAACTTGTTTGCTTAAGTAATAAAAATATTTTCTTCGGTGAATATTTGCGTAAAAATATTCTTTCCCTTGTGTTCTCGTGAGTTTCATAGTAACTTGAAATTAATTTTAAGAATTTAATGAGAAAGAATTTCTTTTAATTTCGTGAAATTTTAATGAAGTGATGCTCTGTTTGCATCTTTGTTTTGAGTTTTCTTTCAAATTCAAGACACTTGAAAAATTATAAATATTTGCTGTTATATTCGATTCTTGTAAAATTAGTCAGATTTTAAAATAATTAATAATAATTAAAACTATTGTCTCCATTTTTTACTTTTTAATATTTGTATTAATTCTCATATTTATATTATTACTTTTAGTTATTATATACATACATTGATAATTCTTTTTTTTGTGTGTGTGTTATTTATTTTGATTTTAGTATTTAGAACTATTTTCCAGAAATCTCTTCATAAATTCCGATTTATTTCTACAAATTATCTGTTTTTCCTAACTGAAACTAAGTTATTACTTTCATTTTCTTCTAGGATGTAAAATAGTGTAATTTCTGGGATTTTTTTTTTTTTTTTTGACAAACTGATGTTTAAAACTTTCTCTAAAATGCTAGAGTCAAATTTCAAAATTGCAAGGAGAAACTTCCTCAAATAGCATGACTTTGTAAAAAAATGTAAAAACAGATAAGGCAATTCACTAACATAAATTTTGCTTATTTATAGTCAGACGAATTTCCGCAAGTATCTATTACCCACTTGTTTAACAATTACATTGTAATTGCAATTTGAAATGAAGATAAACTATATGATATTTGTAAATATATTGATAACTTTAAGAATTTTGTACTTACATAATATGTAAATATAGTTTTGAAATGATTTCGATAAAAGTTTGAAAAAATTTTAAAGTACGGAATAAAATTTTTTGGCAACAGCGTCTTATTTAAAATGAAAAAAATAGTCTGTTATCTTTAAACTTATCTTTCTTTCAAAGTGTCACACGTGAACAAGCTTTGTGTTGAAGGATATGTTCTTGAACTTTCCAACGATATTAATTTTTCTTTAGTTCTGACTTTGTAAAACGCCTGGAATTGAAAATTCTAAAATGTAATTATTATTAAATATTGGAAAGTTAAAAACCATTAGTAAATGATTTTACATAGAAAGAAAACCTTCTCAAACCTTTTAGAAGTCATGGCGCATTAAAAACCTACAAATAATCGTAGGAGCACTACATACTAATATCTGACAAATAAAAATCCCCTACTAAAGCCTTGCAGTTTTATATCCAGATGGTCTACTCCACGGACTACTACTTATAGTCGGCAGAGTCTCAGAGGCTGTAATGTAAATTTTTTAACATTGAAAATCCCAGAGACGCTAGAGCTACTAATAGCCAACCATGGAAGTGATTGCTCTTAATTTCTCGTAAACCTTCTTTGGCGCATTATTTTGTTTGGCGACTTTTTATGAGAAGAAAGAATAAAAAAAAAAAAAAAAAAAAGAAAGATTAGTTGTTTGTAATGAAAATTATATTTGAATAGAAATACCGTATAAAAAATAACTATATTTATTTTATATCAGGACACATATTTCCTTGGAATTTCACAGGGCTCACCAGGGCACCCTGGTACTGGTGAGCCCTGGCACTTCATTGAGAACCACTGTTCTAAATGAATACTCGTAAACGTTAATGTTTTCGCGCATATTGTAGCAAGCAAACTAAGTGTTTGGTTCGCGCAGATTCTATTCACAACAAGCGAGCAAGCAAGGACTAAGTGTGAAATCTGGTTCATTGTGCGTGTTATGTTATCTTGGTTATTTAATTCTTTTGGATTCGAACTCACAAATTTTGCGATTATTAGATTATGGAGTACTAGTGAGTATGAAAAATTACAGTTTCATTCTGACATAGGTGAAAATTGGAGTCTCTTTTTCACCCCCAATGCGTTAATTCTGATTCGAACTCACAAATTTTGCGATTATTAGATTATGGAGTACTAGTGAGTATGAAAAAAATTACAGTTTCATTCTGACATAGGTGTTGGAGTCTTTCACCCCCAATGCGTGTGCTTGAACGCTTTAAACAAATTTAACACAGCAACAATAATAGCACACGAGCATGATCACCAGAAACCGATAATTTTTTTTTTTTTTTACGTGTGTTCCTCAGAATAGCAAATGAGGTGAAAGTTATAAAACTATTCTGAAAATAATGGAATTTCTGAGCGTGAAAGGTGAAATAAAATAGGAACAAAAAGTAAATTTCGAAGGTTCAACAATAATAATGACCAATGAAAAGATAATAATAATAATGAGTTTTTATTTTGGAAAAGATGGAACAAAATGAAAATAATATCTCCTTCAAAGTGTTCGAACACAATTTGTCATTATTGTGTATCACACTTACATTAGCAAGACCATTTACAGGGCTCTTAAGAGGTTTTCTAGATGGCAAGAGTCTGATTCAACATAATTATTTGAAAGAATTTGCTGTGGGTTTTATAAAAGAACATTTACAAAAAAATGAACAAATAATAAATGTATTCCCCCTCCTATAAAAACAACTGTAAAAAGGCTTCTAAATATGCCAGAGAAGGAAACATCCTAAAAATCAGTTGTTCGTCCATGTAAAAAGTAGCTGAGAAAATCGAAAGAAAACATTATGTGTGAAAAAATGTTATCTATCTTTAGTAAAATTCATTCATTTATCACAAGCAAAAAGTTGTTCTGAAAGGCATAATGATGAATAGTCTTTTTTATAACTCAAAAAGTGTCAAAAATATCGTAATTTGTATGTATGAGAGAAAATTAGAATTCTGAATTGATTTCTCGTATTGAAAAGTGATTTTTTCATGCTTTATTTTCAAAATTTTCAATTGTAAATATAATCTAAAATACAGATTTCATTGTAATTTGATAATATTTTAATCAGAAAATAGTATTTAATTTAAATATAAAGTGATTAAATGCTTTAAAAAAAAGTGTAAAAAAATTTACACCGAAAAGAGAATAAAAACTAGAAACAAACTATTTTATTTAAAATTGCAGTCAATATGAATATTACTACTCAAGAGGAATAATAATGAAATAACACTTGTTTACTATAAAAACAATCAAATATTAAGAGAAATTTATTTTTCATTAAAAGAGTTACAATTTGATGAGAAATTAGTTTATAAATTGGGATCAAAATCAACCTCATACATGTGTTAGTGTCATAAAATTGGAGTGCAGAGTACCGAAGGGTTAAATATATATCACATCTAATTTAATTCACCCCGCCACTAGAATGAGTTTTTACACAAGATTTTATAAAATGTTAAAACTGATTTAATGTTGTCTTATTGATTTTCTGAAATATTTTTTGTAAAGAAGTTTCTACATATTTTTATTAATTTATATTCAACGTGCAATTTGTTTCCTTGAGAGTTCCATAAAAGATTGTTTTTTTTAATAACCCTTCTTTATGGAATCAATTTTTTCAATGGTTAAAGATTTTAATAAATTTATTATTATTTTTAGGTATGTGTATTGGGGAGAATATCCATTACCTTTGCGGCATAAAGTTTAGCTAAGAAGAATGCTACCGCCTTCTTCTTGCAAAAGGAGCAGATCCAGATCTCCAAGACACCAATGGAAATACTGTTTTACATATTCTAGTTATTCAAAACAAACTCGTAGGTATTCACATTTTCTTTTTATTATTTGTCATTGTATGTGTTGTAATTAATTAATCAAAAATCTTCTGTGAATTCTCTCATTTTATATATGTTGTCATTAAACACAATGAACTAAAAAGTGTTAGTGAAGATGCTGGAATCGTTCTGTATCAGGAGTTTTCAATCGCATACCCCGACTAACAGCCACGGTGTTTTTTAAGTAACAGTTTTTAAGTTTTTTTTAAGAAAAGACTTAAAACACACTTTACGCTTTTTAACTCTGAAAATCTCCATTGATGACTTTGAAATTTGTTTTCAGATTAGTCGAAATGTAATATCTTATAATTCACTCCAAATATTAAATTCAGTGGTAAAATTTTATGTCTTAGTTCTTAGTAATTTTATTAAATACATATACTAATTTCGTTAAAAAAATTTGAATTTTCAAATTAATATTCTATATATTCAGTAAATACACTCATGTCCATAAATTAAGGATAATGAAGTTCAGGCAAAGAAAGAGACAGAAGCAAAAACAAATTTGACTTATTTGTAAAAGTCTATTTATTAAACAAAAGGTAAAGAGTAAAAAAAAAAGATGCTATATGTTTGACATAATTAATAAAAATTGCGATTTTTACTCCCTGAGCAAATTTCAAAAAAGAACCTATTTACAAAAAAACAGTATAACATGGTTAGTATGATGGTTAATATGGAGTATGTCTCCCGGACGATTCAATACAGGCCTTACAACGCCTAGGCATGCTGAGTATCAAATTATCAATCTGATCTTGGGAATATTACACCACTCATCAAGCAATGCCCTCCGAAGTTCCGGTTGACAGGTGGGAGTGGGGTTGACGGGTTGCAATTCGTCCGCCGCTAGCATATCCCACATGCTCTATTGGATTCAAGTCCGGTGAGTATGCTGGCCAATCCATACGGGTGATATCCTCCAATTGAAGGCATTCGTTTACAATGTTTGCACGGGAGGACGGGGCGTTGTCATCCGTAAACAGATATTCAGCACCCATGGCGCCCCGAAACAAACGTACATGTTGTTCCAGAATGACATCCCGATAGATGTGGCTTGTCATCGTTACACTCTGAACATGCAGGTCAGTTCTGGAACCAAGAATAATTCCTCCCTCAAACGAGCCATCCTGCACCATCGTAACGGGGTCGTTCAATAGTGTTCTCTTGGTGGTAACGGGTACCTGGCGCTCTCCATATGAAAGTCCGCCGAGAATCAGACTGCAAACTAAACCTGGACTTGTCGGAAAACATCACACCAGACCACTGTTGCGATGGTGTCCACAATGCATGCTCTCCACTCCAGGTTAATCGCAGGCGACAGTGAGTTGCGGTAAGTGGAACACATCTGACAGGCCTACGAGCATATAGACCAATGTGCCCTAAGCGTCTGTACACGGTCTGCCTTGAAACTGTCGTACCGGTAGCTGAAAGATCTGACGAGACAGGTCTGATGCTGTGCTCCGTCTGTTTTCTTTTTGGCAGTAACTGCTAAATACCGGTCCTCATTCGGCGTTGTAACTCGGGGGCGACCTGTGCTGTAACATCTACTCACACTACCATCATCTTGGAATCGTTGCCAAAGCCTGAGATGACACTCTGGGCGATTCCAGTTCTCGGATACTTCCAGCTGGGTACGTCCACATTCCAGTCATCCGATAATTCTACCACGAAAAAATCATCCAAATGCTTCCTTTGTGCCATAACTATGCGGTTATTGCACTGAAAGGCTTTTAAAGCGCTTGTGAACAATTTTTACTTCTTTTGCCACCATTCCTTATATACCCCTCTCTTACACTCGTCATTGTGACGTACTATCCGCGCCATCTGGTGGTTTCTGTAATTTGCATATTCTTCTTCAAGATGTGTGTGATAATTCTACAGGTGAAATTTTTATTTTAGAGTTCAATTTCTGTGTGATTCTGAATTATCCTTAATTTATGGACATGAGTGTATTTGAGGTATAATTTTCTTCTTTTATTTATTTTTCATCTTGCATGGGCTGCCACCTAACATTTTGGACATTTAAAGAAATAATTTATAAGAAATATCTATAATACGAGGTACTACATAGTTTATAAATACTTCTAGTATCTTGCAAAAAAAAATAAAACCAATCAAATCATTATAATCATAATTATCATCAATCATTAATTATCATAGTTTTGATCATTATTAGATAGCGTAAATAAAGGAGAAAATATCAAATACCTTTATACATGAAGAATTGTCATGACATAAAGAATGAATAAATGACATTTTAATTTAGAAATTTTATTATTAAAAGCGACTAGAATGTATTTTAATATCATCACTGTTAAGCCCATTTAGCATGATGCAAAAGCAACTTAATTTATAGACTGCAATTTTTCCTCAAGAGCATAAGGATATTTTATGCTTGTGTTATTCAGTTTAAAAAGACACAGATATTAGCCGTAATAAGATAAACCTAGAAAGTCTGAAATTTGTTTTAATTGTATCAAATAATGATAGTTACGTCTGAAATCACTTTATCGAGGAAGTTTAAAATCGTAGGAAAATTAAAAATTGGCTAAACATTAAATACTGGATTTCCGATGTATTATTTAAAAAAAAGTAATTTAGATTTATTGTTTTGATTCCACGTTTTTAAGCAAAAAAAATAAATAACGTTTCCCAGCAGTTAATCAAAATTTAAGTTAAATAAAAAGTAATATATTTATGTCAATTTCAACTTCTTCAATTAATAAAAAAATTTAAAAATAGGCATGGAGGCAATAATTTTATGAACTGTAAATTAAAAAAAAAAAAATCACATGTTGTGAAAACTATTTAATTAAAAATCTTACTTAATTTTTTTTCCTGTAATATTTATCATAAATTTTATAACAGAATGTTTTGTATCACCTCACATATAATGTCAGTTAGATACATATATACATTTAAATAGAGAGGTACAGAAAGATATATAGATACATTTTAAAAATAATAATTGTTATTCATCAAATGTAATTATTGTAAAGATAATATCTTAAAGGTGTTATAAAATTACTAAAAATACTTGCTGCTTATAATGAAAATCTATTCATTTCCTATTCTAATCATTCGCTTAAAAATGTTCATCTGTAACAAATAAAGATTTTTTTCTTCAGTTAAACTCAAAGCGGACATACTTTGAAATATTCATTGAAAATATTCCTGATTCAATGCTTATAAATACCTTTCTAAAAATCATGATAATTCCATGCTTGTTAATGAATAAATATAATATATGAACATACACCTATAAAAAAATTTTCCTTAAATTTACGCATGCAAATAATACCTCTAGCTTTTTTATATGGCAGAACATGGCAATAATACAAATAAATTCATTCAAGCTGTATACGAAAAACTGTTCAAACTCTGCTTACACATCCAATGATGACATTTAAAACTTTTAGAAAATGTATTATTTTTACGTCATTTTCGTAGTCATTATTTAGATTTGTCGTCGAAAGAATTCAAGGCCGATTTAGAAAGCATGTACAGTGTTATTAAATGTAGTAGGCAAATTTTCCGCAGTGGCAGCAACTATTAGTTTCCTGCTTATTCATCAAATTGAAAAAGTAAATATATCAAATAAAGAGAATTCCTGTTTGGTTTGATTTGGTTTGTCGCTCTACTGTTATTTTTTTGCACACGTTAGGCTAATTAGACCGAGACCTACCGTTTAAAGTGGATTCCACAGAATTGTTGGCTATTGTGTTTTTTATCGGAAACATGTTTTAAAATTCCGCTTAAAAAGCGTTTATATATTCGCAACATAGATTTATTTTCAAGATCTATATGTATCATTTTAAATTTGAATTTTATATTTTTATACAATCCATAAAAACAAAAAAGATTATCAAGATCTATAAAACAAGAGAGATCTTCACAGATTACTTATTACCGTAGATTTTGCTAAAAATTTATAGCAGTATAGATATAAGAACTTAAATATGTATTTATAGCTTGTTTATAACTTTTTAGAAATTAAAAACAAATCTAAAATGAATCTGAAAGTTCATAACATTCACTTATAATTGCGAATATGTATATGTAACATTTACAACTGCAAATAGTGCAACCCAATATGATTATGGAATTTACAATACCGCCAATGATATGCAAACCGTAATAGTACATAGAACTTGTGGTCCAATATTAATCCTCTCATCAACATTTAAAACAGCTCGAATTTCGATTCCATTTGATGACATGCGTTACAGAGGGGCCAGCGAGATAGTTCATTCATCGCGAAGACTAAATTGATCTCTCTGGCCCCGGTTACAGTCCCTGCTTAGAGATAGAATAAACCTCATGGCAATTGTAATAGCCTCACATCAGCTTGAACTGTCTGGTGGGAGTTTTTTAGATTTTCTCCCATAGCATACAAAAATGCGAGGCAGTTTCTGTTCCACCCGTTGATGTTTTCATTCAAAAAAGAGAAATGTATGATATATTAAAAACATATCAAAATTAATATATTATTAATGTCAGCTTTACTATTAAGGTTCTAGTAATGAACAGTGTCTAATACATTGCAGTTTTCCTTGCGTGCATCATTTCTTGCAACTATAGTTATCGCTTTTAAATAATCGCTGTTAGATAAAAGGAAATTTTACAAAATGAACTGATTTTATAAATAAATTACAGCAATTTAAAAATGAAATTATATTATGTTTTCAGGAAATATTTGATCTGGTTTATGAATGTGGAGCTTCTTTAGACATTAAAAACCGTCAAGGATTGACGCCTCTAACTTTAGCTGCTAAACTTGCCATGAAAGATGTAAGAATGACTTTTTTATCACTCCACGAGTTTAAGTTTTTTTTTTAAAGATTTTTGATACAAAATAATTAATTTGTATCACTTAATAATAATTTTAATTTTGTTACTTCATCACTATAACTTATTTTGCAATAAAATGTATATTAGGAAAAAAGGAAGATATTTATAAATGATTGTGTAGAAAGAACGAAAAAGTACATCCAAATTTCATTTACATTTGGTAAACAATTAATTTACTTAAAATTGATTATAAGTGATAATTGATCAATAATAATAATTCATAAATAATAATAATAATAATTCATAATTCTCATAAAATTTATTGACAACATAAATTAGCGAGGAATTCTTAATGGAGATATTCTATTCATATATAACAAAGTGATTTTATATTGAATTTCATTTATTCATAAATCTCATTCTTTTTATTATTTCCTAAAATAAAAGTGGATTGTTATTTTTAATATTCATATATAACAAAGTGTTTTTATATTGAATTTCATTTAATCATAAATCTCATTCTTTTACTATTTCCTAAGATAAAAAAATGGATTATTATTTTTAATATTGATGTGCTTTTAAATTATAGAGACTGTTCACATGCATCAAATATTGGGGAATGTATATATACATTAAATATTAGGAATGTTTATATGTATTAAATATTAGAATGTTTATATGTATTAAATATTAGGAATGTTTATATGCATTAATTATTAGTGAATGTTTTATGTATAAAATTTTAAAAACTATTCAAATGTATAGAATCATAAAAAACTGTTCATATGCATAAAATATTAGGAAATGTTTATATGAATAAATTTTTAGGAAATGTTTATGTGCATAAAATCTTAAGAACTATTCATATGTATAAAATCATAAAAACTATTCATATACATAAAAAATATTAGGAAATTTTTAAATCCATAAAATATTGGAAACTGTCTAGGCTAAATTTTATATTATGTATAAAATGAATAGATTACTCAATCATGCATTTTAAAGGCTGAAATTATAATTATGTATATAAAAATTATTTTGCATTTATAAGATTTAATACAAAAGTAATTTAACTTTAATAATCAAAAATTTTTTAATCCATTTTCCCTTAGGTAAAATAAATTAAATTGATCGAACGATTAAATTATTTTTCTCACTTAAATTTTTTTCTGAAAAAAATTAAATAATCCGTAAAACAAAAGAATTAATTACTATGAATATAGCTATTTCTTTTCCAGTTTTCCGCGATATATTTTCGACGGAAATGATTTAAAAAAAAAAAATTCCATTTCTTTTTTCCAGTTTTTTCCGTCGATATATTTATAAATATATCGACGGAAAACTGGAAAAAGAAATGAATTTTTTTAAAATATATATATATATATATATTTATAGAATTCCGTCGATATTATATATATAAATATATAATAATAAACATCATTTTTTCTCATTAAAAACACTTCGCATAAGATATAACTTTTTAAGTGATAATATTAATTTTGTTTTATTAAAAGATAAAACAAAGACATCCAGGCATTCGTGGTTACCATTTTACAGTTAAAGGTTCTAAACCTTTTAATTATGTTTCCTTTTGTGTTATAATTAATATAAAAAAAGATAATGGATAATCTGGCAAAATCATGAAAGAAAGAAATTATATTTCATTCATTTTAAAAATTCATCCTTAAAAGATTAAATGCCAACATTTAAATTTAAGCATTTAAATAAACAATTCAATTACTTCTAGTAGAAAAATAATGATATAAACATCTATACACATTGCTTTCCTAATTAGTTTCTTCATTGTTTAATGTAATTATCTTTTAAAGGTTCTATTATTAGCCTGACCCCTTTCTTCATTTTTTTCTTTTGATTCTGGAATCCTTCCAATATTCAATAATTAAAGCATACTCTAGCGAAATAATATGTAACTATATTATTTCAAATGCCAACTCGCTTTAAGAGGAAAAAAAAAAAAAAAAAAAAATTTAGTAGCATTTATAATTGTAGTTGTTGATGCAAAAAACGCAATCATTTGTACATTTATTGGCCATGAATGTAGATGTGGAGATTTTGGAGGCTTATTTGACCTCATAGATATTCCGGAAGTGGTGCATCCGTATCCGTATCCGTATGTTATTTTATTGATTAATTTAATTTCTATAAAAGGAATAAAATATAAATTAACAAGTTAATAATAATAATAAAATTTTAAAAATGTAATCCTGGTAATAGAATAAACCACGGCCCGCCTTATCGTGTGTCCATTTTACTCTAAAAATATAATTATTAATTCTTTAAAAAGATTTTCAGATTTTAATGAAAGAATAAAACGGTATACAGGGTCCATCCATTGTTAAAAAAAAAAGAAAAAATGAAAAATTGAAAAATATTTTACTTAATGCTTATTTTATTTTGATTTCATTCTTTATCAATAATAGAAGATTTAATTCTTGGTCACATTCACTAGCTTGAATTAAGTATTTTAATCTACGTAATTTTTTGTTAATCTCGACGATATTTATTGCCAAAATCATGTTCAGTTTTAAAATTGCTCTAAGCAAACTAGATGTGGTTGCTGCTTAATAATACATTAAAAATGCCCGAGCCAATTTGATCCAACACATATATGTAAACAAACATTTTTAAGTATAAATATAAAGAAAAAAACCCTTTGATAATTTGTATTAATCTTCTTCATAAAATCTAATAAAAATGTAAGACTACAATATTCAACTAATGTAATATTTTACTTTAAATTCTTTAATTGCTTTTTATTAAATTAAATTAATTTTTATATAAAAATAATATATATATATATATGTGTATGTGTTAGATAATTGTAAAGGTTTTTGAGTGTGTGTGTGTATAAGGCCCTTACAAGCCAGCATTCTTAGATTAAATGCTGACTTTCTAACAGTGTATCTGTCTTTGACCTAACCCCCATTCAGTGCCCCTGTCTGGGTCTACGTCTGACTCTCCTCCGGTCAATGATCGAGTACAATCAACACCCTGGCTGCTTTCCCCCACCCCTCGTTCTCGCATGGGGCTAGATTTATTCGTCCTTCCACGTGGAACGCATCCCTAAAAATGCACGTGTGAAGGACGAATGGCTTCTTTTTTCCCCTGAGGGTTCTTGGCCAAGAATTTGTATCTCACGCCATGTGCGAGTGCAAATAGCAGAGTGATTTTCCACAACTAAAAAGAGTATTGTGAAAGCTTTAATTCCAGAAGAGGGGTGTAGAGCATTTTTTGAAGAAGTCGGAGTCATAAGACTCCTCCGACTCTTATATAAATTAATCTTATATAATGCGACTAAATTATTATTTTTATTTTTCCCAAATTCTAGGAATTAATGTTAAAATTTAATGTTAAGAATAAAATTTAGTTGTATCCTTCAATAATACAAACTGTAACAAAGACAGTAACAACTTTAGCAGCATGCCAAGTAAATGTTGAGAGACTTTTCTTAGGACTGAGTGTTATAAAAAAAAAAAAAAATGCATCAACAATAAAAGAAAATCTTATAGAAGCTAATTTATACGAAAGAAAAAAAAAAAAAAAAAATCAACATATTACAATTGTAGCATATTTGTGCTTAAAATCTACAATTTTCTTTTGCTTGTATTAAACTATTCCATAATAGTAATAGTTAATCAAATAGTAATTAGTAATTTTGTAAAAGTTAATCAAGTTAATAAATAAGTAAATTAATTAATCAACTAATCAATCAATTTAGTAATTGTTAATCAAGTATTGTTATTTTTATAGGATATATATGTTTTTGCAAACAAAATTAGAGTGCCAGAATTTCTTTCGAGTTAGTTCAATTACTACACCCTTAAAGTTGTAAAAAATACGTTATGAAAATACAGTTTTTATAGAGATGTGAATTCAATAAAAATCATTCAATTTATTTCACACATTCTTCTAAATCCATTAATAAAGATTACGGAAAAGAATCGGATGTTGGTATAAAAAAAAATGACTTAGGAGTAGAACATTTTTTGGCTCCCTCCCCATTCTTCGTAGCTTTATTCAACTTACGGCTCACAAGAATAAAATATTCTAGCGTTCCTCTTAAAGCTTTGAAATACGTTTAACGACCACAGTTATTTATACCGAGCATAGTGAATACAATAACTTTAAACCCAGTATTTCTTGTGTAACAATTTCTAAGAATGAAAATATTGTTTTTTACATTTATTTTATTTTTACCTAGATGTAGAAGATGAGATTATATTTTAGAATAAGTAAAATTAAAAGTAGAATTTATGAAATAATACAAATATTATGTTTGATATTTATCTATGATACATGTTACATTTCATTGTTATGAAAAATTTAATTATTTAGCACTGAGTTTTTAATTTAATTTTCTGCTTTTTTAAATATAAAATAGAAGAACTAATTTGTAGTTTCGTATTAACAAACTTTAAAATAAAAGAATTATTATTTCCTTCGTTAGAAAGAATTAAATTTAATAGATTAATGAAATAGGTTAAATTAATAGGTTAATGAAATAATTTAATATGAATAGGTTAAATACGATTTTCATTTATATCGATCCTATCACAATTTCATTCTATCGATATGAAATAAATGAAGCGTAACCTAAAAAATAAGGAAATTATTTTTATCACCAAAGAGTATTCTTCCTTATTTTGCAATGTATAGATCACACTCTAATATTTCAATCTGAACATCATTTCCGTATTATCTACCAACTCACATTTCATTTTGTTTTTCTTCCTGTCTAGATTTCTATCTAGATCTATATACCATCTTTAAAAAAAATTAATTTTTTAAACAATATCTACCCATAACATTTGAAATATTTCACACATTTGCAATAACTAAACAGGATTAACTTTTACCCTCATAGTATATATATATATATATATTTTAGATTTTAAAGGCATGAGTGTTTTTAGTTTTTAACATTTATAAATAATAATGTTATCCCATTATATTCTCAATTGCTTTATTTCATAAAAATCCCTCTTTATAAAATCATTTTGTTACAGAATGCTTGAAGTATTTTATCTCTAGTTACAGGTTGCAGAAACTTCACGTTTCTGAATATTTATGCCTTAAGATGGAAAATAATTAGATTTTAAGTCCCAAACAAGTACTACTCTCTCAAACAAATAATAATAATCGTCTCAACAAGAAAAAAAATGTTTACTTTGAATGAAATAATTATTGCTATTATCAATCATTATTAATTAATTGATGCATTCATACATGTGTGTATATATATTGCCTGAATTATTAAATTATAAATTATCACATAAGAATACGCTAATTTCTTGTTTACTATTAATAGTAGACCCGTTCAAATTTAATTGCATGAGCTGCAAGCGTCACTCGCAAAACTCTCCAAACCAGGGGTTTGCTTTAGTATAGACAAAAAATGAAAAACATACGAACATTTGCCATTTCTAGGGAAAACCAAACAGCTGTATCTGTTTTTGGTCTTGCATCAAAAGCGGTACAACAGAAGCGAGTCGATCTCTCTATAAGCTTCTATCTCTGCCAGCGAGAAACAAGACACGTTAACTCTGGCTGTGAGTGACAGTTAGCTTTAAATGGCGTCCGCGAGAATCCCTTTAATGGCCGGGAAAAACTACTCTGTATGGAGCGGATCCGAGACAGTTGACACACTTCGAGGGTTCTGTCCATACTAAGGCAAACTCGGTTTTATAACTGATGAGCGAGACTAGCTAGCTTTCGTACTCTCACCTGGACTCCTCTAAAAGGATTTATGACTTTCCGAAAACAACCGAGTGCTTTTGGTAAAGCCGCGTTCAGACTTTTATTTAGGAATAAAATGCTATTGTTGAACTGAATTAAATTCTTGTAATTTTAAATAAGTTAGTAGTAGGACAGAAACATAAATATGCTTTTTAGTTTCTTTTAGTTGCATTGTTTATTAGTTTTTTTGTTCAGTTTTTGTTTAGTTTATTGTTTTCAGTTCTATTTTTTTCCTGAATGTAACTTTTAATTTTTAACAAAAATTTAAAATGTGTAATTTTTCTATTAATCTTGTTTTACGAAATCTAATAAAAGTAAATTATTGCTTTAACTTGTTTACATACTGAAACAATTTTTTTCATATAAATAATGACTATTTATTTACGATTTATTTATTTTTACATAGTTTCAACTGATACTTTTGTTATAATAATTAAGTTTTTACATTCTGTAAAATATGTTTAATTTCAGAAGCAAAATTTTACACTTTTTGAGTTTTATTCAGGATATTTTTATTATTTATTTATATTATTATATGTTAAACCAATCATCAATTTGGTTAAATTGCTTCAATCCCGCTTGTGGATTTTTAAAATCCACCTTCGTCTTTCTTTAGATTTTTTTTTTTTTTTTTTTTTTTCTTTAACCAATTCGTTAATAAACATGAACCATGCTCTTGCATGTAGCGTTGATGCGTCCAAGTCAAACATCTTTGATTATTGAGTGACATCAAATGACTGCTTGTTACGTCACACCCAGCGAGAGATAACGTGGCTTGGTCACACTCAGATGCTCGGAATGAAAACCACTCGCGCCCTCTCATCTGTACGCGGTTAAGGAACATTTATAGGTTTGTGTTTCAAGGTCATCCTGAAACACTCAGAGCGGTGTTCGCGAACGAGACTCACAACTCTCGCATTCAAACGTGGGCGCGGATTAAGAAGAAATAGTTATTTTTGTAATTATTAGATATCATCTGAACAGATTGCGTTCTTTAATTTCATATAATAAAAATATAATGGTTAATTCTTTTTAATAACGATACAAACTTAATATTAATCTTAAATTTTAAATTTAGTCCTTAGTCATTAAATCATTATTCAGTCAGATTTTTTGTATTTATTTTCTTTTAGGAACTTTCTTTTCAATAATCGGAACAAGGTAACTCATAAGCTTATAAAGTGCCTTAAATATCTTTATATGATTCATCATGACATAATGTTTTTGCAGATTTACTTCCACATCTTAAAACTTCAAAGAGAGATCTACTGGGAACTTGGAAACATAACATGTGCAGCCTATCCCTTAGATGACATTGATACCATTGATAGCAATACTGGGGAAATCAACAAATTATCTGTTCTGAACCTGGTTGTCTATGGGGTATGAAGTTTATGAGATTTAACAATTTTCAATCTGTTATAATATTTTTACAATAATTTTGTAAATATTCTAAGGTAGACATGATCTTGCATCTATTAAATCATGTTGAAAACCGTTTTTAACTTAAATTGATTTTAAATCATTATCACTTCTAACACAATGCCATTAAACAGGCTGGTTTGTTCCAGAATAGTTTTAAATAATTTTTATTTACATTTTTTATGACTAAAGAAAAAAATTAACAGTAAACTTTGAACCAACCAATTTTTGGTACACGAGCTTTATATACACAGTATGTAGGGGGCCTGAATGGCCGAGTGGCTAGCGCTCGGTACCACAGGTTTCGGGTTCGAGTCCCGGCGGTGCCATGGATGCTTGTAGTGGTTCGGAATCCACCTTAAACTGTAGGTCCCGGTCCTAATAGGATCGTAGAGCGTTGCGAGGGGCATTGTTACTCCGCGTCCGTATCTTTCAAGTCACACTCGCCCCTGGGTAATGCAAAGTGAGTAACGTCTGTGCAGCACTTACCTTAAGGCATCCAAGACCAACCTGTCTAAGTGTTTGCCAGCTGCATTAGAACAAAAAAAAATATATATATATGCAGTCATTTTTAAAACTCTAACTGTATTGACAGCAAGTGAGGCACGTCTTGTGGCAGATGATTGGAACATAAAAGGAATTCTGCCATTCCATGATCTCCTGTTAAAACGCCACAGTTGCCAGGTTACTAAATTAGCAGTTTTTTTTTTTTTACACACTTTAATGTCTTAGTTGATTAGTTGTCAAGATTTTAAAATAGCCTTTATGATGATTTTAATATTAAAATAAGTATTAAATAAGTTAATAAGTAATATGAAATAAGTTTTTATCAATGCAAGCATATCTTAAACGCTTATTTATTTATCTTTTCAATTTTTAAGACTCGTGTAAGTGGGACAAGTTGTTAAAACATCTAAAAGGAAATTTACTCGTAAATTAATATTATTATTAATAATATTCTTATTCATAATATTTAAATTTTATTTAAAATTGAGAATCTTATATAATAATTAACAAAAAAATGTTGTTTTATATTTTATGTATTTAAAGTAAATATATCAAAATGATTATTAAAATATTAAAATTCCTTTCTCTTTCCAAGTACTTAGTACTTTTAATATAATTTATAATTATTTATAGAATAACTATTTATCATTGTAATATATATATATATAGAGAGAGAGAGAGATAATTACACATTCAACCTTGAATTTAATCCTATCGACTTACAATAAAAGCTCATTTGTACCATTTGAATAATTGATGTTAATTATGTTAAATTAATTTTATGAATGTAATTCTTTTGCAGGAAAAAATTGACCATTTAGATATGCTGAGCGGGCTTTTGGCGGATCTTTTGAATGCTAAATGGAACAAGTTTGTGAAATTCAGGTACATTTTCTACACTGATAATTGCATTTCTTGATCCATCTCTCACTTTATAATTATATATAATTATCATTTTACGTTGTTTTGCTTAGGTTAATGCTAGAATCAAAATTTTCATTTACCTTTTAAAAATGTAGTAATTATAATTCTCAATTGTGAGTAAAAAACATGAGTAAAAAAATCTCTAAGAATTATTAAAATAATAAAAACACGTAGAAGGAATGCTTAAGAATATTGCTAAATTAATGGTTTTAGATTGCAGGAAATATCCATTACATTTTGAAAACTTTTCGGGTTTATCCTTCGTAAACAAATTTCATTGCTAAATTATTTTACTTGAGTTTATTTTTCTGTTGTAATAATCTGTAATCTTTCTAAAAATCATTAAGTAACCAAGTTAAAATTAATGATATCAGTCACTGATTATAGATAATTTGATATAATACTCTATGTGCCTTCGAATTCAAAACATCTGATGAAATATAATGTTTTCGAATTGTAAGAGGGTGTTGTTTTCAACACAAATATATTTCGAAAACAGATTTATTTTTCTGGTATTTATTTATTTATAAATTCATTGCGATATTTTTTTAGGAATTTTAATTTTTGATGATAAAATTTGATGAGTATCATTTTTTCTTAGCATTAATTGAATAATTGAATTAAAGGATTCTTCTTGGAAGCCCTAAACATTTTTTTTTAAAAAATAATAAGTCAATCATAAAAAATTCATTTTTCTGAATTAAAATAATTCTACATTAGGATATAAATTTAAATGTATCTGATTCAGATTAAAATTTATGGAAAAGCTTTGTTTTGTAGATATCCATGTCTTACTTGATTCTATGTGATACTTAATTCCAAGTAATACAACACCAATTAAAAATCTCGAATTAATAGATTTAATAAAAAGTAAAGCATGCATATTTTTTTAATAATTTTATTAGCTTCCTTATATAAAATTGAGAACAATTCTAAAGTGCATGTAAATTTAATAAACGTCTTTAAATATAACTTTATTAATTTTTATATTTCAATTGTATGAAAAACTTAAAAAAGATATATAAAAGATATATGAATCTACAACTACTCTAAAAACATTTTTAATATGATATTCTATAAAAAATCTTTTATAAAAACATTTTAAAAACATTTTTAATTTATAAACTGTTAAGGACAATTCTTATTTTCTTATTTTATTAAAAATCTTTTATAAAAGCATTTTAGTGTTTCATAGGAAAATAGAAATATTTTTTTTAATTTAAGCAAAACTGTTAATTAAGAATTTATTCTTAGAACACTACATTTACTTATTTTTCTTCATCATCATCCAACTTAACGTCATAGTATGAAAACTCTATCCTTATTACTCGATGAACTTTCCTTGCAGACAGCTCTATTATTATACTTCGAACGTCTGTTTCAATAAAAAGGAAAAGGTAGAAATATTTCATTAAAAGTAGACTTTGATAAAACATAGGTAGCTATACGTTTCTTGTTTGCTCATCTGTCTATAATCATTTTTCTCCTACTATCTCAGAACATTTCCCCCTCGATAAACCAAAGTTATAAAAATTTCTCCGAGAATTCTCTAAGAGAACAAAGCAAGTTTACATCAAAGAGATTTATATTATTGATTTTATTAAGTACGTTTTACTTTTACGGCATTTTATATGATTCCCAGTTGACTATATATTTTAGCATATCTTGCTGTAAAGCATGATATGCTAAATTTAAGCTTCTGGATGTCTTTAATATTTAAGCATCTGAATGTCTTTAATATTTAAACTTCTGGATATCTTTAATATTTAAGCCTCTGTATGTCTTTAATACTTAAACTTCTGGATGTCTTTGCTATTTAAACTTCTAAATGTCTTTTATAGAAGTTGAATACTTTAAGGGATTAAATATTAGAATGCAACTTTTTAAATAATTCAGTTTTTAAGATTCATATTTGGATTTCATAATGAAGGTTATTTATTTTAAACTTGTTGAAATTACATAAAACAAGTTTTCAAAAATGATTCAGTTATTTAGTTCAGTATTTAATTTTACTCAATAATCAAAATTAATTTTAAAGTTTATTGTATCTGGTTTTTAATAAGAAAATTATTTTTAAATCCAAAAAATTACTTCTTTGTAACTCAAGCATTAAGAAATAATCTTAATTTAAGTTATTATCAAAATTTTTGAACAGCAATAATATACAAACATTTAACACACAGTTATAATTAAGTCTTCAATAATTTGCAACAAAAAGATTAACCATAGCATAATTATTTTTACTATTATTACATTAAATATATTTTTAGCGATGTGATGCAAAATAGATTTTTTAAAGCCTATCATACATTTGTGTGTTACTTTTATTTTTTTTTTATATTTCTTGCTCATATTTTCAAACTAAGTCAATTGATGTACATAATGACACATTATATCACTTTAATATATTGCGTAAAAACTATAACATGTAGTTTGTTCATAGAAGTAACATTTAAACCGTTGCTATTTTTTTTCACTTTAGATTCTTTCGTCAGTTTGCTACATTTTTTGTATACTTCGCCATATCTTTAAGTTGTTTTGTGATGCGTCCTGGTCCAATGGGTCTCAAAGTAAACAAACACCACGTAAATCATGCCATTCATCATCCACATACTACTACAAAATCACCTGTTCAATTAACAAATGCAAGTCATTTCAATCCTTGTTACCTTCTAGAAGAGAATTCAACATCTCATCAGGTACATTTTTACTTACTTTATTTAGTTAAAATTATGGAATGTTATCAATTAATTCTTACACCATAATATAGAGTGTCCGAAAATTATTGAACACGATACAAAAATTATAAAAAAATTAACAAAAAACTAAAAGAGACAGAGATAAAATATTTTTACTAACTTATAGTGCAACTACAAAAGATAATAAATTTCAATATAAGATCCTTTTTGTTGCTGGTAGCTCGTCCAAGCAGTATACAGGTTTATGCCATCTGTTAGTAAGCATCTAAGGAGTTATGAAATTCATAACAGCTGTGATAAGCTGTTTCTATTCCTGCAAATAGGAACAAGGATTCTGATAGATATATTATTTCCCTTAACCCTGCATAAAAATATTCAATGGAGTTAAATCTGAAAATATCCACTAAAAATTCCATAATTCCTTCAGATTCTTGCCAACACATAGTATTATTGAAAATGTAGTCTATATTCTCTCATAGATGATTGCTTAAATGTACTATAAACCACCAACGGATCACTTCGAAAGTGTTTTGAAATTTCACTGTAAGTTATCGTTGCTCTATGTCAGGGGTCTCCAAACTTTCCAGCCTTCGGGCCATACTGTTTACTCCAATAAGTACCGAGGGCCAAAACTGTTTTAATTTTTCTGCCATTATCTATAATTTCTAGACTAGTCGCAAGGTACGCGCTCTGAGCAAGCATACGTTTGCTAAATTCGCTTCATTCTCCAAAATGAAGTACACAAAGAATGTTTATAGATCTAAGTTTACCGATGAGCATCTTAAATCTCTTTTAATAATTGGTACAAGTAAAATTGATCCCCTTTTGTCAGTAAAAAAAATCACAATTACATAAATCTCATTAGTATTTTTTTACAATTGGATACCACACGGTTTCATTCGTGTTAATTTAGCTTTTCCGTTCCTGAGGGATTTTCAGGATAAAAATCATATGTTTGATTCAGGTTATATACATTCAAAACATCGAACTACATACATATGCGATACTCTTTTACCCCAACATAACTACCGCGGGATGTTCACTAGTTTATAATGTCAGTGGGATTCATTTCAATTATTTGTTAGTTGTTATGCTTAAGTTAAATTTTCTGCGTATTATGCTTGCCATTAAGCTATACCTAGCAAGTCAATAAAATCGAGTTATTATCATTCTGTGTTTTTTCATCCAACTTATTACAGCAACAATAAGCTATTCGGGCTGTCGCGGGCCGTAGTTTGAAGACCTCTGCTCTATGTGATATACTTTAGTTGCTTGTAGTATAAGTTCAAACATATACACGATTTCATACCATTTATTAACAAGCATCTGAGATGTTATGGAATTATTAACAGTTGTGATACGCTGCTTCAATTCTTTAAATTAAGTAAAAGGTTTCTGATAGACTATCTTTCCCTTAACCCCACATGAAAAAATTCAATGGAGTTAAATCTGAAAAATATCCACTTAAAATGCCATAACTCCTTTAGATTCTTGCCAAAAACATAATACAAAACCGAGTATCGCTTGAACGTACTGTGAACAACCAATGGATATCACTTCGAGAATTTATTTTAATTTCATAGTAAGTTATCGTTCAAAGTTGGATGTGCGATCCTTTGGTTTTCTCGTAGTATACGTTCAAACATGTACTCGATTCCATTCCATTTATTAACAAGCATCTGAGGAGTTACGGAATTCATAACAGCTGTGATCTGCTGCTTCAGTTCCAGTAAATGAGGACCAAGTTTATAAAAGACACAATCTTCATTGGCACCTACATGTAGAAGTCCAACGAAGTTAAATCTGAAGAGATTCTATATACTTTAGAATTCTTAAACTCTTTGGATGTTTATCAATACATGGTATGTAATACAATAACGCTTGAGAAAGTTACCAAAAGATCTCACATCAATAACAACGATAACTTGTGCAGTTAAAGATATATTATTTCTAATTCGTCCAATTTTACTTTGCTTGTTTACATGACTTTACAATGTCCCTGATAATTAACAGAAAATCTGTATAAAAATTCCACATTTTTAAACTTTTTTAATCACAGAAATACACATTTTTATTATCATAATATGAAATATCTTATTCTTGATGTAACTTTATATTAAAAGGAAGAATTATTATTTATTTAGTTAAATTTAGATTTATTTGAATTATAAAATAAATCAAAGCATTGCAGTGTAAAAAATTACGTTGAAATATAGGCACTTAAATAATTTTTATTTCTAGCATAAAAGGTAGAATCATATGATGCTTTTAAGTCAATTTCATAGAGTTGAACATCGATGAAATAAGATGCATTCAAAAATGGAATAACATATAATCATTATATGGCAATATTAAAAATCAAATGAAACTATATTTTTCCATAAAATTTTTTATTTAAAATTATAATGTGTATAATTTTTAAACAAATTTGTAATTAAAAAAAAAAAAATAGAGAACAGTACAAAAGAAGTTAAAGACTATTTCCAATTGATTTTAACATTAATTTGTAAAAAAGTTCGGATTTTTCAATATTGTTGAAGACCTTTGATGAATGTAGTAAATATTTATATTATAAAATTTTTATCCCGACAGATACGCTTCATTTTAGAAGCCTTAACAGCAGCTGGAGCATTGATATATATTCTAGATGCTGTGAGAGAAGCGCAGTTCCTCGGATATCATACATTTACTCAAAATATGGTAATTACTAAAAATTATTTATTTATTTCCCATTTCATGATGGAAAACTCAGAAATACTTCAAGAAATAAGTAATTTATATTCTTCCTTCGTCAATTTTTCTACAACTCGGCTTAAACATTAAAGATTTATCTGTAAAATACAAAAATTAATCTATGTTAAAAGATTTGATTCTGACAGTATTGAATTATACATATAAATCTTTAATCACCGATGAATATCATGTTCAGATTTTCAGTTGAGAAAAAATATGATGTTGATGATAATCGCAGTCTTTTTTCGGCCTTAAAGTTTTTCGCAACTTTAATTACAAAATTAATTTTGGAAATTTTAAAATAGAAAGCCATTTTTAAAATTTCATTTGGTTGAGATAAAATGCCAATTGAAGCACCGGAAAAAAATTCTGTGTTGCAAGTTGCGGTCCGTGGTGCAAATTATTTTAATTAAAAGTAGTGAAACTAGTATAGAATTTAGTTTTCCTTTTCAAATAAAGCAATTTAGAAACATGCATGAATTTAATCATTTTCTTTTCATTCCGAACAAAGAATTAAGTTCCCTACATGAAAATCTAATATAAATACTAAATTTTGCTTCAGGAAGGAATTAGAGATTACAGTCAGGAAGCAATTAAGGTTTTTTTATGATATAATATTAAAAATATACATACCAGGAAGTTATTTCTACTTAGCTAAAAATTAATGAAAGCATTTTTCATTATCTTTTATATTTAATTGAACAATGAAAATCAATGTCCGTTTTCAGACTCGTGCCATCGGAAAACAGCAAACGTAATGTTACTAGTCGTTCTTTTATCGACTGCAATTATTGGTATTGCTGTAATTTAATAATACTAAAAGTCAAAGTAAATAAGTAACAGTCATTTGATTACAACAAGCATGTTACCAATCTTTACGTGACATTATTTTATTGACTAAAGTTAAAGTTTCAGATATAATTTAATCTACTGGAGTTCAATTCGGTAAGACAAAGAGACATACGCCAGTATTTCCACTGGCAAAAAGTCAACCGAATTACTCTCAACCGAAAACATATTTTTAATCAAAAATATATTTTAGAGAAACATTGATTTTCTTTCGTTTCTGAACCATTTGAACTTTTACGATATATTTTATTCCACCATACGATACCATGAATAATTGTGAAATAAAAGTATGCATAATTAATTGCATAAAAATTAAAATTTTTATCACTATAATATTGGAATAAATGTCAATAAACTACATAATTTAACTGTATAACCGATATTAATAATCAGTAAAAATTTAAAAATAAGTTCAATTACTTTGAATTCATTTTCAACGAATTGCTCTAATAAAGTACATTAGTTTAAATTAAGACTACAGTTGATCTAATAAAAAGCACATATCTGACTGTTTTTAACATATTTTAGTACTATCTAAACTACAAGTCATCCCTTTTATATATTATTTGATATGCTATGGATGGATATATTATCAAAAATTGATGCCATACTGACGATGTTTTAAATTTGTAGAAATTATTTTTAAAATAATTTATAATTTTATTCTAAATTAGATAAATTTATAAAAGGAGATTGATTAATATTAAAGTAACTATTTTTTTCCCTCTTATCAATTCAATCCACTTATTGAATGCAAACATCATGAAAACGATGATATTTCTTCTTCTTCATTAGCACAACAGCCCCATGGTGGGGAAAACGATGATTCTAATAGTTACAATTTCTTATACAATTACTTATAGAATCATTTAATAAGTTACAATTTCTGGATTTCCGGTACACGGATGGCAAAAATCAGTTTTCTGTAAAGCAATGGAAGTATGAGACGAAAACAGATTTAAAGCTGATATTCAACTGATCTTTCAATTATTGCTGATTATTACTTATAGTTAAAACAAAATAACTGATTTTAAATGATACTGATACTGATTGATTTATTTTATTTCTGATTCATAGATGACCGTACCATCAAGAGTGTTATTCATGTGTTCTTGTTGCATTATGATGATAATGATTCCTTTAAGATTCACGTGTTCTCATCAAGGGAAGATATAAGTGCAGTTTTTGTTATGCTTACTACAGCTCCATATTTTCTGTTTTTCTGTAGGTAAGTAACATAAAAATTTTGTTGTATGTGTAGCACTCATATCAATTAAAAAAAATTTTTTTTTTTTTTTTTCTGTTATAAATCTTATTATTTTTATTTACATTATTATTATATTTGCAGAACTTATGTTTTCACTGTCCGTCTTGTTGCCCAATAGTAGCATGTCCAATTTCAACATGTATTAGGTCAGGTTACTGGCTGCGTGGTAGCAGTCACTGCTTTAAAAAACGATGAGAATCGTTGGAGACTATGGCAGTGTGTGTAAAACGTCTCGTTTGACAGTTATGCTGTCTAGTGCAAGTTTTAAAGGCATTTTCTCCTTACGACATCAATATGTAGACTACTGTTATGTTTATCTTCTAAAATTTTGTTTTCAAATTGAGTTAAAAAAAAGTCAGCCTTTATCAATGTATCGAAGTAAAAATTTAATAGAGGATTTTTAAAATAAATTTCTGAAATATTTGGTGGGCTTTTCGTGGTATATAGTACATAGGGGATGAGGACATGAGGTAGGGAATTGAGGCCACCGTATTAAAAGACTAGGCCACGAGGCCACCTTGGTATACATAAATGGGACACGAGGTATACAAAAAAAGCAAAAGAATCAAAAGAAAAAAATCCTCAATGACTTTTTGATAACAGTTGAAGAGGATTCTCCTGTATAAGATATTGATAAGGTTTTGACTATTTTCTTTTTGCCAAGAGAGTAAACAAATTATTTCAAATCGGTACAGGGTAAACAAAGAATTTTTACTGTAGATATATATGTACTGTTATTTATATTATTCTTCTCATTTTTCTTCACATTGTTCTATAATTTGCACGTGTGTCTTTGTCTTTGTACACATGTTCCAATTGATACCTTTTGTTTGACATTTGTTTGTTTGACATTTGTTCTTGAATTTAAAATAAGGCCATCTTTTGTTTTCTCTAATATTTATTTAAAATTTTTTTAAAGAATATTTTCCTAAAACATATTCATTATTGCAACCTAGATATTAGTATTGAGTGCATCAGTGTTTACTCAAAAACATAATAAGGATAAAATGTATACAGATTTGCTCGTTTGAATTTTAGCAAATTATACATAAAATTGAATAGGTGGTTGAGAGGGTGACCCCTCTTTTAGTTTTATAATATTACTTTAGTTGAACATCGGTGGACCCATGTTCCACCCCTACGCATGCTGAGAGCCCACTGATAAGTAATGAGCCTTCCATGAAAACTTTTAGTTGCAATTGCACCTAGCAGCCTGTCTGTCGATGCGAGATTGTTAAGTACGCACGTTGGCACAATTGCCATCTAGTCTTCTCGTTTCTGAAAACAGTGACTGCAACAGAGGCTGCCAATTTCAAGAACTAAGCTCTCTTGCAAGCTTTGCTCTTCTAAAATATTTCTGAGTTTTTATCTTAAAAATTTCTATTATTAAATTTTTTTCTTACTTGTAAATTAACCTGATATGTCTATTTCAATATATTGCTAAGAACTAAGATTTTTTAAAATTTGAAATAAAAAAAAGAAAAATTTCGAAAAATCTGCACAGATTATAAATAAGAGTAGTCTACATATTTTATGAAAAAATTATTAATTGATAATCATTCCCGTATCTGCCTTCAACTTATATTGCAGCATTTTTTAAATATTTTTATTTACACAAATAAAAATGTAGACTCTACATTGATTATATTGAAAGACTAATTTTTTTAAACTGCTTGCTCGATATAATATTAAACCAATGTTTTGGTTTTTAATATTATATCATTAGAAATATAATATTTTGTTTGATGTGAAAAAACTTTTTTTTTTTTAAATTTTGATTAGAATAGATTTTAAACAAATTGAACAACGCTTGCGAACAGTTTTTGAAATAAAGCGCAATCACATAAATCTATTTTTAACTGTGTGCAATCTTCAGAAAACTTTTTTTTCTCCATACATTAATTTTATAATGTTTCGAATCTTTAAACTGCATCTAATGTTAAACTTTATTTAATAGTGTTTCCTATCAAAAATAAGAACAATATCATTAAAAAGTCAATTTTAATATTTTCTCATTTCATATTTGAACTTACAAAATGTAAGAAATTCAGTTTAATTAAATAATTGTCGTCAAAAATTCTCAGCTAGATTTAGGAGATGGCAGCACAAGGGTGTATTTGTTTTAATACTTAATTAATTCATAAAACCTATGGTCCATAACATTTTATGTTGATCACGACCCACCGATAAGCAAAACAATTTTTTTGTAAAATTTCTTAAAGAAAAGCAGAAAAAGCTAAACTTCCTTTTTAAAAAACAGGTTTCAAATTATTGTATTTGTAACTATTACTGATTGTTTATACATGATAATGCAAAAAAACTTTGAAAAGGTAACAAAGTAAACTAGTTTTTACGGAATTATTAACTTCTACTTATTATTCATTATTCATGACAACTTAATATACCTTTTCTTCAATACAAATATAACAGAGCAAGAACAAATTCAAAAAGTATTCAAAAGTAAAATCACTACGTTAATTACAGATATATAATCATGATATAAAAATAAACCAGAGATCCTAAATGAAAACTTATTGCGTTTAAAATGTAATGGGTAAATCTTCGTAATTGAATTTTAATTTGTAACACGTTATTTTAAAAGTTAACTTTATTTTAAAAACGTTATTTCTAAAAGTTAAATTTTAATTATAAAATTTTTTATTTTAAAAGTTAAATTTAATTCTTATAAAATGTTATTTTAAAAGTTAACTTTATAATAAAATGTTAGTTAGGTCTTTATTTATAAAGCGATAATTTTTAATACCATGAATGTTATTTCTTAAAAGTTAAATTTTATTAATAAATGTTACCAATTTAAAAATGGTTCTTGAATGATACCTTTTCAAATAGTATTATATGCCACGAAAGGTCTATATATATGAAGATACATAAGTAAGCTTTTCTCAAATATTAAGCTTACTTATTTTATAGAAGAATCATATATAGAGAATTAAACCTCTAGAAAATTTCATTTATTAAATCGTTAATTTAATTTTAAAACTTGAATAAGAAGTTGAATTCAATAATAACTTTAAGCCCCAGTTTAAAATTTCTAGGATTAATTTACCATAATACTT
>BPLR01010850.1:0-27296 GCA_021605095.1 Caerostris extrusa
GTGTGGCGGCGCGCGGCGCGGGGCAAGGGCGCGGGTGGCGTGGTGGCGGCGGTGCGTGGGCGGCGGCGGCAGGCGGCGTGGGGCAAGGCGGTGGCGGCGGGCGCGGGGTGAAGGGTAAAAAGGTGTAAGAACCATCTTCTGAAATTTTCATATTTCTTTTATTTCTTAGAGCACGCTTCATTTGAGGTTTCTCTTCATCAACTGCCTGAGTATCTAAAGCTTCTTTTTCATTTATCAATGGCTTTTGCTGTGAGTTGTCATTTTTTATGGAGCTTGTAACTTCTGCCTCTATTGGATTTTCACACTTTTTGGATAACTGAGCTTTCATTTTTAGTTTTGCTTCAGCAAGTCGCTGACGGGCTGCTAAAGCATGTGCTTTAGGATCACCTGCTGCTTTGGTTGTAACTGGTTTTTGTACCACTGGTTTCTAAAAGGAATATCAAATATTACTGAAGATTATTGCATTAATAATACTTCAAAAGAATGTAAATTTCTTTGATGAATTTTGTTTCTTTAATACAGAACCATCTTCTGAAATTTTAAGATTTTTATTTTTTAGAACATGTTTCAACTAAGATTTCTGTTAATCAGCTGCTTGAGTTTTTAGAGCTTCTCCTTTATTTACTAATGGCCTTGCATTTAATCCTGTCTATTTTCTATAAAATTATCACAATAAATTCTGCTCAAATTTATTATGAAACTAAATTATTATTAAATACTGCTGGAGTTAAATAATATAGTAACCTTAATATAATGTGGTATTTTTTTTTTTTTTAATTATAACTCTAAAGTTTCATTTTATTACTTAAAAATAAAAGAAACAGAACAATTCTTGTACAGAATCCAGATTTTTTTTTTTTTTTATATTTTATAAACATATTAGTCAAAAATATTATAAATTAACTATTATATGCATTTTAATATTAAAAATTACCATGAAATATTCTGGCTATAGAAGTCTTATCATTTTTCCAAAATATGTAATGAACATCTAATTTTTTTTTTTTTTTTTAAATATTTGCAAATAACGCAAAATTTATTTTAATGAAAATAGTAAAATATTATGTAAAATATTTTTATAAAAGTAATTACTTTTTACTTACTTTTTTTATTTCTATTTTATTGGTAAGTTCTTCAACAAACACCCAGCTATTTTTTTTACACTTTTCTAAGTTTTTAAATTTTGTCTGTACTTTTTCTACCTGTGTGATAAAAAATAAATAAAAGCATAGATTTAAATTTAAAACCTATTTTAAAATATACATATACTGGTATGAAAACAAGCATTAATTATATTGAGAGATAACATATTACCCAAATATTATTTGTTTAATTTTCAACAATATAAGTTCAGATAGTTGAATCGTATGTAATAAATTTTTCAATAAAATATCTATATGAAATTCATAATTTATATTTTAATTTGCAATTTATTTAATATATGCAAATTTGACTACCAATTCTGCCTTTAAAAAATAAAAAAGAAAAATATCTAGAAAATTTTTAGAAGCATTTTATTTGTAAATTGTTTTTATAAACTTTTAATTGGATCTATGAATCAATAATATTAAATAAAATATTTATTTGCAAAATTTATCTATATGTATATGCTACACAGTTTTTTGTTTGATCGTATTTCAGCATCTAAGTTAAGAAACTTTAGAACCTTATTTGTAAAGCTAAATTAAAATAATTGCCATCATCCAGGCTCAAACAATAAATCAACTAATATTACATTTTTTTAATTTTTAAATTAATAGAAAAAATTAAAAAATTAAAGTAGTTGTTTTATTTTTAAAATAGTTTATATTGCAGATTTGTTGCATCATTGCTAAGCCTAAACTTCAAAATTTGAGTTATAAAAGTTAATATTCAGCAATTGAATTACCCATTATAAAAATGATTAATAACACTTTAAAAAGAAAAAAGTGTTTTAGAAGTATCTGTTACATTTAATAAAGAAGTTATTAACAAAATATTAAAAAAAAAAATTTAAAAAGTAATCTTTAATTAGTTCTTAAGAATGAATGTTAAAGGTATTACCTCATAATATACCATGTCCCAAAAGCCTTGCAAATCAATGCAAGTAATTTCCTTTTCTCCTCTTTTAAATTCAGAATCATCTATAAGACCTTCAAATTGTTTCAGTTTCTGTTGCAGGAGTAAATTAGTCAATCCAATAGTTGTACGAATTTCATCACAAACTATAATGAAGCTGGAAAAGTGACTCAAAAGTTTTATGCATTTACTTAAGTATTACTTAAAATTTGTTAGAAAGTTTATAATTGATGGTTTTCAAAAGCAATGTGATTTTTAAACAAGTGAAGATTAATTAAATTATAAATAATAAGACTTGTAACATTAAATTAACAAGATAATTAAACAAATATTTGTCATAAAGCATTCCTGTTATAATGTTCACTTAAAATTCTGTTGCACAAAATCAGCAATAATGCTGTTGTAATTGCATTTCAACTGGCCATTATTTAATGCCTACTAGGCAATGAAAAAAGTTGCCAAATCCCATGGGCCGCTAAACTGTGATTTAACCTCAGCCAATGAAACGTGATTAATCTATTGCATTTTTATATATTGTTGCTGGAAATATTTGTGTTCCTATATATTACCATTTTTGGAATTAAAAGTGAAAATTTTTTTATTGTTAAATGTGAATTAAACAATGATGCTACAAATAATTTAACAGATACATTTTGACTTTATTCTACATTTTCTAATGGAGAATTCAATTTTTAAAAACTCAATTGTCTATTCATTCTAATTTAAAATATTAATTTTTTTTTTATATTGGTATATAGTATTTTTTATGAAAGGATTTACGAGCAGAAAGGTTGATGTCATAATGTAAATTGTCAGATATTTAAATCATAAAAAATTTTTATACAACAACAAATTACATTTAAATAGTATCCAATAATTATTTAGATGCACAGTTCTTACCATCTTCTGGAATATCCATTCTGCTGGACAATTTTTTCCATGCTTCACAGTAATCTTTAAGCATCTTCACATTTGTGTTCAACAACTCTCGGAAATAAGGAATAGTAAGTTCTCCCATTCTATTACTTAAAATTCAAAATAATCCTGTTACACAATATAAACACTTATTATTACTTAAAACAATATTAGCAGTAAATTGTTAGATATCCTTTTTTAAGTGTTGCAAATTTTAAAACTTTTATTTTAATTCAAATGAAAAATTAAAATGTTTAAATGCATCTTTAAACATAACATTCCATTTGTTTTAAACATTAGAAAGGAAATTATTCTTTTTAACGAAAAATATTTTTTATAAATGTTTATTACTGTAATATTAAAGATAAAATTTTGGATGACATCACTATGGAATTAGTAATTCATTTCATTAGTTAATAATTGTGAATTAATATCTGACAAAATCATATTTTAATTTATCATTTACTTAAAGATTTTAATTTTACACAAATGATATTTTTCACTCAAAAAAGAACATGAACTTCTTACGTTACCACTGTATTATATCTTGAAACCACTGGTTCAATAAAATTTAATAATGAATTCTTAATAATAAGACTTTTATTTTGCTCTTAAAAACCAGTGATTATCTTAAAATCAAATACCTTCAAATTTAAAATAACCGGTGCATAAGTCTTGCAGTCACAGTTAAATTGTTTTATTTTTATAAGCAATGAATATTAAAATGATTACACTACTTGTTATTTATTTTTATTTATTAACAATAAATTCTTTTTTACGAAATAAGTTTAAAATTATTTGCTTTCAAAATTGCTTGAGAAATTATACGAAAGATTTTCATAGCATCATTTCAGATTTAATTCAAAAAAAAAATGGAAACACAAAATAAAGCATAGTAATTTAAAAAAGAAACCAAAAGTCATATGCTAAAAAAAAAAAAAAAAAAAAAAAAAAAAAGATAATTTTACTTTTTTAAATATAACTTTTTAATATGTGTCTTCGTCGAAGATGACTTTTTGTACGTTTTATTTACGAAAAATTTTATTAGTAAGTTTATTGTTCTGTCAACAATAAAAGTCTATGTCAAAATAATTATTTTTATATATAAACATGCAGCTGTGATGGAGAGGTGTATTTCATATTTTGTAAGAAATTTTATTAGATAGTCATTGACATATTTTGTTAATATAATAATTATTAAAAAGTTTAGTAAGTAAATTTTTAATTTTATGCCTATATTCTTAAATAGTATTTTGTAGTTTTCCATGGTGAATTTTTCAGGAAGTCGGCTAATATGCCCGCATTTCACATGTTATGAAATATTCCAATTTTCCAATAAAATTATCAATTACTTATCATGTTGCCTAGATTTTCTGCGAACGGTATTATATATAGCATCTGATTAAATTACGAACAAGGTGTCAAATTTCGTAAAAACAAACATTCAATATTGTGTCCATTCCTCTTATCTTTCAGTTTAAATGCAAATATAGAAATGAATATATTTTATTATTATTCTGAATCAATTTAATGTAAATTATCTTGTACAAAATGTATCACATGAAAGTTTTACAGGATACTAAAATATTAAATATAATTATTCACTATTGTTTGCAATAATACTTAAAATAAGGCAAAAAAATAAAATTGATGTAGATTTGAAGATTTTACAGTCAACTATTTTGAAGTAATAAAACAACAAACGAAAATAAATGATTGAATCTCAGTGTTTAACATATTGCTTATAATTTCAATGTACAAATTCAAATTTAAGAGATTTTCCTACATTAGTTAAATCAGTATTTAGTAAAACATTAGTACACTAATTTCATTATTCTGTACAATTTTTCTTCAAGTATGTAAACAAGCAATTGATAATGAAAAACAGATTGTCCACACCATTATTGAATAGGATATGATCATGGAGCAAGTGTGTTAAACCATGACAAAACATTTTTAGCTGAATTTTGAATTACTTTTGAAAACTCAAACTTTAATTCAGGTATGTGCTATTATCTAAAAATTAAGTGATAGCTTAAAACTGCATATTAGAAGAATTGTAAAAATATTGCATTTCATCATTATGCTGGTGTGTTTACCATGTACTAGTGTGTATTTATCATTTTGGAAAAACTGTGTTATTACATCTACTCTAAACTTTGCTTTGTTTGCAAATTGCTATGAATGGTAAAAGTTTTATTAAAAATGAGAATATTAAATGATTATTAGGAAAGATATATTGTTATAAAATGTGCATTTTTGTTTTTGCCTTTTGTTTACATAGAAAATGATCAAACCTAGCCAACTTAATATGTTATTTCAAAAATTAATATAATTATTTACAAGATAATAAGTGATTTACAAACATTCACTGTAGAGAAGGCTTTTACTTATGAGACTTTTTCCTGTCTTTACTCTATCCTTATCCTTTATTAAAAACTTATAAAGAATAAAAGTAGATTATGGGAAATCAATTGTAAAGCAAAAACAAGATATTATGGATTGGGAAAACTGCTTTAACCCTGCATCTTATTTTCCAAATTTCTGAGTATCTCTTTTAGCTTGATGCTACATCATCATTTATTTTTAAAAAATTATGTAAGTTTTTTAATGCATAATACATGAATTTGCTAATTTCAAAATTAATAAATTATAAAATAATAAATTGAAGTTTTTATAATAAACAATAGTTGATTGTGTCCTATACTTTAACAGTTTAAATTAATAGAAATATGAACATGGATCAAAACTGACTATTATTATTACCATTTGAAGTTCTGTCTGTCCTTAATATTTAAAGAAAATCTCATTATACTGTTAGATTTATCAGTAAATCAAACTGCAATGAAAAAATAAATGTTTGAAATATTATAATTTTTTAATTTAACAAAAACTGTAAATGTTAACAGCTCCTAAGTATGAAAGAAGGAATGCAAATTAAGTTTAATTAATATGTCATAAAATATAATAATTTATCCCTTAATTAATATATTTGATGTATGATAATTATTTTTTTGTGTAATTATTTAAAAAATTGGCGATTTAGTTAAATTCAATTTCGTCAAAATGCAAAGTGTATTCAAAAAGTTTGAGGACGGATCACAACACAGAGGATCATACATTTGATATTAAGTTTCTGTATAATCTCTTCTCAAATCAGTGCAAAGCTTGAAATGAGTGTAAAAATCCTTAAATGCCTCTATCCCAACACTTGATTTCCGACGTCACTGCTGCTTAAATATCCTCTTTCAACTTGGTATCTGAGGGCAGATCTGCTGATGAAAAATTGCAATAATGTACTTGTGAGATGATGCAGTTCTGAAAGAGACATTAATTTCCACTGTTCAACAAATCTGGCCACACACAGATTTTATAAGCCCATTCTAAAATATCTGTAAAGTGGTCCAATCACAGCTGAACTCTGATAACGAAATTCTCAATGAAGGATGTAATGATTGTAAAAAAAAGCTGATCAACATTATTTTCAGTTTTATTTTGATGTGCAGATTTTCATTTGCAAATTCCTTTTTAGACTTTTCCATTCGGCAACTTGGCTTTTTACCTTCCAGATTGACGAGCCAAAGTTTCAATTCCAGTGAAAATATTTTGCAAAAATTTAAATTCTGACCAGCCGTCAGCTTTTGCTTTTGATGAGGAGACTGAAGCGGATATGACATCGAAACTCAATAGTGTTGAAAATGAAAAACGTTTACCTTCTTCTACACTTGTTCTAAGCATTGTATTAAACTCAAAGAGACTGTAGAAGTGTAAATATATTCTCTATGGTCTTTGTTTGCTCGATCCTGGAGCTTCTGAATACACTGAGACATGCTGCATTTGCTTTAGTTCCTTTCTTTAAAAGATATTGCATGTTTAAAGTAGGAACGATGTCTTTTAAAATATATTCTATTTTTAATGTATGTATTAACTTTTCTGTAATTTTTAATTTTAATAATATAGATTTATTTCTATCTTGTATCCCTTTTTAAACTTGATTGTGTTTTATTAATCCTTTTATATCTTCTGTTAGTCTGGTAGCACTCTCATTGGGATGAGAAAGACCCCACTTTTTCTTTCACTGAATTTTCTTGGAATTTCTCATTATTTGTAGACAATATGACCTGTTCCTTTTTTTTTTAGTGTCACATAGATGGGAAAACCCACAAAAAGAAGAAAAGTGAAGGTTCCATTCTGACAGTTGTATTGAGGTCTTTTGACCCTTTATGTGTGCTAACATTTTAAAGAAATTTATATAGCAACAATGACAGTGTACAAGCATAAGCAACAGAGACTGAGATCTTTTTGAGAGTGTTCCCATAGATGGCAAATTAGGAGAAATTTATGATAATTGGGAAATAAATGGAGTTTGAATGTGAAGATAAAACAGAATAGGAACAGGAAGTAAATTTTGAAGATTCAGATTTGAGCAATGAAGAATATAATAATGAGTTTTATTTTTGAAAGATTAAAGAAAATGGAGAAAATAACACCTTTCCCTAAGTGTATAACTCAATTTGTGATGCCACATGTGCATGGTGACAAGACCATTTACAAAGCTCTTATGGGTTTTTAAATGGCAGAAATATGGCACAACATAATTATTTGAAAGAATTTTTATGTCAAATTTATAAAAAGCATTTCTAAAATGAACAAACAATAGAATGTTTTCCAGCTTGTTTAAAAACGATACTAAAGTTATTAATAATGCCAAAAGAAACAAAGCAACCTTAGAAATCGACTGTCCTTCATATATGTTAAAAGTGGCCAGAAAATCCAATAGAAAGATATTATCTGTGAAAATGTGATCAATCTTTCATAAAACATAGTCATTCATCGAATGCAAAAGTTTTTCGGAAGAATTTCATGATGAATAGTCTTTTTATAACTGAAAAAGTGTAAATCATTACCTTAATTTGTATGTAGTCAAGAAAATTAGATTGGAATTTTGAATTGATTTCTCATTGAATTGAATTGTATTTCTCCCTAGCTTTATTTTCTCAAAATTTTCGAATGCAAATAGTATATTCAAAAAACATAGATTTTATTATAATTTCATATTTTAACCAGAAAAGTTATTTACTTTGCATGTAAAATTATTTTAATGTGTTGAAAATGGTTTAAAAAAGTGCATTTCAAAAAGAAAATAATAAACTAGTGGTTAATTAAATTATTTTTATTTTGAAATTACTATTTAATTGAAGTTATTTTCCTATTTTCTTTTAAAAACATTCAAATATTAAGAGTAATTTATTTATTATTATTTATTATTATTATTTTGTTAAACAAATACATTGATGAGAAATTGGCTTAAAGATTGAGATTATATGAACCCTGAGTGGGTATTAGTGTCATAAAATTAAGTGCATGTGCAGAAGGGTTAAAACTGTTTATTTCAAAAATAGATTTTCTTTCATATTCTCCTACAAAGTAGAAAAACATTTCAGATTTTATTTATGTACTGTTTTCATATTTAATTTCCATTGTTCTCTTGGATGTTTTCAATTAAATACAAAAGAAAAATCAATGCAACATAAAGATTAGTATCATTTATGTAGGTTTTTACTTCTGAGATGCTCAAAGCAATACTTATTTAGCTAGGGAAACATGTAAAAAAATATATATATAACACATTTTTAGTTTTTAACTTATTAAAAAGAATGCTCTTTATTTTTATAATTAAAGTTTGAACAATAAGAGAGTGTATAAAAACTCAACCTTTTTTTATTTAGAGATTTTTTTTTTTAATATAAATGTTGAAAAATTACTGAATCAATGTCAGTTAATTTATTTCGTAGAGAATATTTTAATATGTTTGATACATTTAAAATATTAAAATAAATTTACATTTTACTACTGTTTAAAAAATATTTTTTTAATAAGTATATAAATATGCATCTAGAAAATTTTCATAGCAAAAAAAAAAAAAAAAAAATTCTTCCATGGGCCATTCATAAAAAAGATAGTAATTTAACAGTAGTTGTTACAAAAATGTATAAATATTCAACAAGAATAAGATTATTATGCTGTTTTTTAGCAGTTTTTTTCTCCATAAGAAATATGCATTGTAAATGTTTGAAACTCAATAAGTCATAGAAAATAATCTAAATATCTTCTTTGATATAAATTTATACCAGAAAAGTATTTTATTTACTATTGAAAAGTTAACCTGATATGTTTTTAAAATAATATTTATAAAGGAATATTTCAGATGGTGACTTTGGCATTAAATTAGATGCAGTTAACATTGTAATAACCTGTGATATTAAACACTTTTTAATAAAAGTTTTTCTTGTTGAATGTTTTAACAAAATTTTTATTTTAGTGCAATACTTATAATGGCCTGAAAGTGATACTCGGTTATTTGCAATGATAGTCAATCATTGCGTAAAATTTTGACTTTCATAGTCATTTTCATGTGATATACTTTTTAAATTAAAAGAAATATTTTTAATAATCAAATTTAATACTTATTTTTAAACAGCCAAAGAATATTAAAATATTAAGAATGCATTCAAATATATTTTATGGATGAAATTCTAAAATTGCAGACATCCAATGTAGCACAAAATGCATTTACTTTACTTCTTTTCCTGCAATATTTTCCCTAGCTTCAATAGTGGTTCCCCTCCCTTCTCCAATGAAACAGCAAGTAAGGATATTTTCTTCGCTTTGTCCTTCCAACTTGTTAGAAAAACCAATTAGCTATGAATCAGTGTCTTCGTCTCCAAATTGTCAATTTTGTAAATTTCCCCAAAAAAACATTTTTATTTTATTTTTACAATTATTCTATTTAGGACATGCTTACTTATTGAAATTTTATTTTAGGTATTTTTCTGATGACATGAATCTCAGAGACAAGATACTATCATTTCTATTGTTAATATCAATGCCAGTTTGTCAATGTACAGACCACTTTCAAGAATCAATATTGGGTGCAGTAGGTGGTGGAAATTATTCATATTATTGGCTTCCACAGCCAGGAACTGTAATATTACAACTTCACACAATTGAAGGTGATGCTGATTTATATGTGTCTTCTAAAAACTTGAAACCAACATATGATATTGAAAATCATGACCTCCAGTCAACCACTTGTGGATCAGAACAAGTTCAAGTTCCATCTTATTATGAACGTCCAGTGTCTATTGCAGTATATGGTCATCCTTCCCATGAAATTAGTTTATATGAATTAAAAATTGATGTTTATGAATCAATAGTAGAGGAAGAAGAATTATATGAAGATTTAAGTTCAGATAGTTCAAAGAAAACACATTTTAATAAACCAACTGCTGTTCCAAATATACCAGCAAAAGATGATCCAGATTATGAAGAACGATCTGTGTTTTGGACATTGTTATTACATATTTTACAAGTTTTACTTGATTTATTAGTTGATTAAAAAAAGTTCAGTTTTTTTTATAGTGTGTGATCAAAAAAAGAAATCGAGCTTTTTAAAAAGAAAGTTACACTGATACATAAAATATGTATTTGTTTCTAATTGGTTATTCAATGTCAGTTTGAAATGTTATTAATTTTGGTTAAATGCATCTTTTTTTAGTTTAAATATTCAATTGGAATATTCAGTAAATAATTTTAAAAAATCTATAAATGCTAGATACTCTTTTTGAAGAATTTTAACTTGTAAATATTTGTATAATGTAATAATTCAAATAAACTTATTATTTTTTTTAAATTTAAAAATTAATTTTTGTTTTTGGAAATTTGTTTATTTAATGATTAATAGATAAATTATTTTAAAAGATATGCATTACATTTGTAAAGAAAATATTTGTTTTGAATATATTTATTAGTGCAATCTATATTCCCCTTTAAAATGTGTAATGTAAATGTAATGTAATTATTTTTTGATAAAATGTGTAAAATATATTTTATGTAGAAATTTCATGTATTAATATTCTAATGTATGTTTTAATTTCTGTTTAAGTTGTCTTTATTGAATGAGCGGTAAATAACAATTAAAAGTAATATCTTTCAAAAAGGTTTTGAATGCCATAAATTTATATTTCAATACGAACATTTTAATAACATTTATATTTAAAAAAAAGGTGCAATTTTGTATATTTTGAGTATGTCTTTACAGTTGTGCCCCGTCTAAGGCTAATAAAATTTGTAAAACATCTTAATTGTTATTCGTGCTTTATAATTTATCAGTGGGGATTTTTTTTTATTTTGTTGAATCTTTATTTATATAAATTCAAGACAATTTACTGAATTCTATTCAGAATAATATTTTTTTTGTGTGTATTGTATGTTCTTTTTAAGAATTAAATTATGAATAGAACATATTGAATATTTATTATTCAATGCACATATTTCACTGCACACAAGTTAATAATTTTTTTTTTTTTGTCATTAATTGTTTTATTTCTGCAAATACTAAAAATTTATATGTGAAAAAAAGATTTTTTATTTACTTATAATATATGCTTCCATGTATAATTATATAAAAGGTGCTATACAATTTAACTATATTAATTTTTATTTTGTGATTTGAGCGTCCTTAAAAGTATTTCCATCATTGTATTCAACTGATTAATAGATTGTTTAATGTAGTATGAATGCATTATAAAATGCTTGTTAACTTTAAGAAAATTGAAAGTACATTTTATATTTTGTCATTCATGTATTTAATAAAAAATATTGACAATATTTGATGGATATTTATTCTACAAAAGGCAAACATTTTGAAAAATAGATTTTGATTTGGTTGAAATTAAAAATTCTACTTATTAAAATTTTTTGCATTCAAACTAGTAATAAAGAAAAATTAATAACAATGCTCATGCTTTTTTTTTTTCTTTTAGGATTATATCAATAATAATAAACAAAATATATATTGTTATTTTCAATTCATTTAGTATAGATTACTATTTCAAAAATTAATCTAAAAATTCATTCTTTTTGTATAAATTATTTTTTTATTTATAAATTCTTTCATTTATGAGATATTTTTTACAAATTCTTTTTATACTGATTCTTCATTTTAATATATAAACATCATATTTTAGAAAGAAATTTTAAATATAAATATTTAGTATCAAAAGAATTATTCTTTTTTTTTTTTTTATCTAATGTTTTGATTGTAAATTACAATTATGGAGATATTTCTAACAAAAGTCGTTTGTACATGTTAAGTAAACAAAAATTCAAAATTAAAAGAAAAAAAATTAAAAAAGCTTATATGCATTTGGATTAATTTTTTTTTTTTTTTTAACTCTGATAATAATCTTACTATATTTATTTTCAAAACCTTAACAATGTAATGTCTTTTTTTTTTTTTTTTTTACTCCAAGCTAATTCATTGCTGATAAATTTTTTTTTTATTAAGTCATACATATTACAAATTAGCTTTATTTTTTAATTCAAAATAGTGTTCAAATGTTTTAAATACAATTATCATTTAAAACTATTTTATGACTTTATATAAAGCTTCTTAAAAAATAATATTAATTTGCATTTTCAAAAATGCTTTTAATAAAATTTTTTTATAAACTTTTACTTTTTCAAATATTACTTAATTTATCCATTATTTGAATTAAAAACATTCATTCATGATTGTAATTTTTATGAGTCAGTTAAAGGTATTTTTATAGAATAGTCGTGCATTGAGCTATAGCAAAATAATTATTAAAATAACAAAGGATGGTATATGTTCTGGATTATATTTTAATATAATTTAGCAAATTATAGTATTTATTAAGCTTAGTCAAGATTGTATTGCATTATTCTGTGAAGGATTATGAACTTTCATATGTCCCAAAGAATTTAAAATATATTTTAATTATGATTTATCTCCAAATTAATTCCTCATGAATCATAAATGTTAGAATAAAGAAATAAGAATATAAATTTCATTTTGAAATTATTAAGGATGAATTCATTAGAATTTCAAGTTTAAATTTATCATAAATTAATTCCCATTGGATATTCATATTTGTGAACAAAAAGTATTTGATAATTATGCTTTTTATAATTTTTATTTTGCCAACTAATCAAAATAGGATTTGGATAAAATTACTTTTCAATGAAATAATTCAATCTTGCAATCAGAAAATTACAAGATTTATGTATAACAAAATAATACTTTTGTTTCTGCAATATATAGAAGTTCATGCTTTCATATTTATAAAAGAAAATTGCTGAATTTAAATCATTCAATTTATATGCAACAAGAACTTTTTGCTATCTTTACTAGCATTCTTAGTAAATAAATGATTACTATGACATTAAAGTATTCATTTCTTTTTGTATATTAGTTCCCCAATGTAATTTCATGGAAGAATTCACTCGCAAAACAAAGTCAATTTATCAAAATTGAAGAATTTACTTTAACAAAGACAATACAAATTTACAATATTTTACATAAAATATTAAGTGTTAATTATTGAAGAATGATAAAAGTCTGTATTTATTAGAATATGTAAAAAAGATTTCAAATTTAATTGCTAAATAAACTTGATATGACAGACAAAATATTAAAAAAAAATATTACAAAGGGTTATTTATAACTATTAATGAAATACTCATATACATAACATATAATAGACACATTATTAATTATTTAAAACTAGTGGAATTAAATTTGGCGCACTTTTTGAAACTATAGTTTTATTAAATCGAATCAAATATATGTTGTATAAAGTCTAATAAATATATTGGATAAAACAAAAGTTGTATTAATTTCATTCCTTTTTCATTATATTGATTTAAGTTATGTATCACAGATTGAAAGATATTTATATAAATTTTATATTAGATATTCTTATTTTTACAAAGTCAAGCAAATAAATGTAAGAATTTTTTAAAAGATTTCTTAATTAATAATAAACCATATAAATCAATCAAATTTACAGATGTAAAATAAATACTACTCTTCCTTAATTTTGTCACAGCCTTCTAAGTTAAATTAACTGAAATTAAAGCATGGTTAAAAAACAGAAGCAAGACCATTAAACATCAAATAACTCCTGTTAAAGCAATATCTTTTATCAACAGGTATGTCAGTTTGTAAAGGAATTTAAAAGAATACTCACTAAGACTGCATAATTTCTTCTTGTAAAATATTATTGTTGTGTGATACTGATGCACATAATTTTTTTATGTTTACAAATATTATGTTCTTTAAATTATTAACTCTCTCAGAAAAATAACTAATTTTAAATAGATTGCAATTCTGAAATAGTAAAAAATGATATTGTTTTACTGTTAAATTACTATTAATTCTTAATTAATATTATTTAAGCAAAGCAAATAATAAATTTAATGGCAGTGACATAATAAGTTTGAATGACTGTTTAAGAAATATTTTTAATTCTGCAATATGCAGATAACATTTTGTGTCATAATTTCATATTTTGCAAGAATGTGATTAATTGATATCAAAATCATATTGCTAAATCATACACATTAAATACTAAAATTAAAAAGCTGTTAGCAATAATATATTCCATTTAAAAAAGTTTATTGTTTCTAATTAGTAAATTATGATAAGATTATTAATTCCTGTCCAACAAGTTAAAAAAAAAAGAATTTCAAATGTTCTTTCAAGCTGGCTATTAAATATCCATGCTATAAAATAACTTATTTTAGATAGGATCAGTAATATAATTTAAATACTTTGCCAACTGCAAATTTTAGAACATAGATAAAATTTTAACATCAATGTTTACAAAAAATTATGCACAAACTATTGCCCTTTAACATTTATTGACACAATACATCAAATAATCCAAACTATAAGCAATTGTGCAGAAGTAAAATTTATTCCTCCATTTTTTCTGGAGGTGGTCCACAAGGAGACAGCATTTTTTCGATCATATTGAATCTTATACGAGCTTTGGATTCATTCTCCGCAATTGCATAGAAATTAAGTATATCATGATGGGCTATGTAAGATGAAAGACTGTCTCTATGCTGATTTGTAATCCATTCATATTTAGTAGTATCGGCATGTCCCGTACCAATGTATTTGGATTGCAAGTGTTCAAGCTGAGAATGAATGTTGTAACGTTCTCCCATATTGTAAAAAAAACAATAATACGATTATAAACATGAAATATAAAATGTCAAAATCAATCATGAAATATAAATGTTTGAATAATCAATCGAAATAATTTATTAAATCAATTAAAGTACATGAATTACTTACTCTAATATTAGACAGAAGCGTCTTCAAACCAAAATAAACAACACTTTAAAAATATTAGACCTTATCGAGCGAAATTATTCACATAGAAACCACCAATCAAATTGCGGTATTTGGCAACATTCGCTCCTTTACCGATAACATAAAAATGATCCTGAAGCCGATGATGCTGTTTATCACTCATTTGCATTCACTAAGTGCTTTGAGATTTGTGCTCGCACAAGTTGCTTCATCTCTTTTTATCCAAATAATAATTTTTTTTTTTGTATTAAAGAGTATTTTATTTTTATTTTGCAATGTGTTCAATCGAATATCAAATATTTGAAGACTGATAAGCTTAGAAATTTTTATGATGAAGAAAAAGGTATATTTATTAATATAAAAATACTGATGATGTTCAGACATTTTGGCTACTATCTTGACTTTCTCCATGATTAAATTTAAACGAGTAAAAAAAAAAAAAAAAAAAAAAATGTTGGATGGCATCTGTTCTGAAAAGACTTAATTATCGTCTGTATTATCAAAATTATTCAACTTCCGTTTAATCGTTGAGGAGTGAGGTTGATTAAAAGTTCCATCAGCAATTAACTCATTTTATTTATTTGTTCGTTTTTCAGATTTTTCTAGTAGTATAGTTTGTTTCCTTTTTGCTTTAGTATTCATTTTGGGTAAGTCACTTATATTTATTTGTTCTTTCTGCAGGGCCAGTGACCAACAAATATATCCCTTCCAAGGAAACACATAAAATATATCACATAAATTTTATAAAATTACAAACAATTTTACCTTAATACAAAAAATTTTTGTAATTATATATTGACACGACAAATATCCGTCCGCCCGGGATAATTTTTTTTTTTTATAGAAATTATTTTATTAAATATTTCAGGAGGCAATCATAAATACAAACACATTGAATTTTCTTACCAATATAATTATGGCCGGCATTCAATACACATAGGTACTATGAAACTGCAAAAATGTGTTTTATACCAGGAGAGAAAAATTTTATGTACTGACCCACAATTTTGCCAAAACAAAAAGCAAATACACTTAAGAATAAATTTTGAAATAGTATATCACGAATAACAAAAACCCCAATTTCAAAAAGGCGAAAACACCCTTTTACAAAAAAAAAAAAAAAAAAAAAAAAAAAAAAATCAGATGACTCCTACAAATACCAACGCAAATATTCAAAAGAAAAATCTAACTACTTTACAAGCCGCTCTAAAATATAGGAAAAACTACTGTAACAGAATATTGCATAGTGATACGATATTTTTGCTACGAAACCGAAAAGAAGCTTCATAAATCAATATTCTACAATCATATATAAAAGCTAGCCTCTATGTTCTCAAGTACAAAAAAAACTCTTCATAATACTAGTCCTGAGCAAAACCCAAAGAAAAATATTCTTTGACAACCCCTATTTGGCTATCACCTATTCTGTATTATTTGCGCGGTTTCAAGAAATACCCTCTCTTTTCAAGGCTGATCGGTATAAAATTTAAAAATAATAATCAATAAATAAAAGTGTCAAATCAATATAATAATGCCAAGTTGCAAAAATAGGAAATGGATTCAAATTGTACATGGAATAGCATCATTGAGAAAAGAAACTATTTCACAAACCCATATTATTCAGCGGTTTCGAACTATATCTATGAGATACGACTACTTGCGAAGAAGACTTTGGGGGAGATTAATTATTTTCTGTCTTAGGAGGTGACTCGAGTATCCCATGACTGCGGTTTTTCCTTACATGTTCCCCTGCTGGATACCCCCAATTCTGACACGGTCTACGAAAAGTCAGGAACTGATTTAGCACTTCATTATCAGCGTTATTGCGAATGTCATTGATCTCTTATCTATTTGGAACATCCACTGATTATTCGCCTAAACTTACGATGGGGAAAATCTCCTCTGCTACTTTAACTAATTTGTTTAGATGAACTCTTTTGTTTATTTATTGGTTCATTAAAGTGTTGTATTTCGAACATCACGGGTGAAAACTGTTTTATGGTATTAAAAGTACCATCATTTAATTTAGCCAACTTCTATGAGGTATGAATTCTTATTTTTGATGTATATTAAATCTCCGACAGCAATTTGTTTTGACTTGGGAGGCACAATTGGATATTTACTAGTTTCCTCAAATGATTTTTCTAGATATTTTTTTACTAAGGCAAAGGAAGACTGAAGTGTACTAACCAGTTGAGTTGTGAAATAAGGCTTGTGTTTTTGGGGAACACCTGTGATTTTGTCTTTTCTGACCCCCACGCGCCTTTATTCATTATTCGCCCGATTTTCCTCTTTTAAAATCAGTCCTGCTCCTGTAAGTATTTTCATTAGAGGTGGTGGGGGATGAATGCCGACACTTAATAAGGTGAAGAGGCGGCAAGTCTTTTTTGTACATATTACTCAAAATATATCCTTATCATACAAAGTAATCTGTTTCCGTTCGGAAGAGACACCCCATCCGTAAATTACGTGAACACAGATAACTTCAGACATTTAAAAATCGAACAGAGATATCACTCTCAATCGTTTCTGCTGTAAAAGACCTATTTTCTTCGGAAGCTGACATTTTTTGCACAGGTTAAGTCCAGTGACCAACAAATACACCCTTCCAAGGGACGCACATAACGCATACCACCACAATGCATAAATTATATAATAAATAATTTTACCTTAATACAAATTTACCTTAATGCAACAATATATTTATAGATACATATTGGCAGGACACTTGATGGAACTCGCAGGGTAAAGGTCCTACATCCGTAAAAGAAATCGCTTATATAAAGCTGGAACACAGCTTTTCAAATATATCTGAATTGCTTACAAAATTTTTTCGTTTAATTTCTCTACTTAAAAAAAAGTTACGGACTTAGTTTATGACTCTGCAAGCTATAACAAAAGAACATATAAAATCAACCAAGTGATTCATAACAGAAATGATAATCTAGAAAATATAAATAATCCATCTCACAAGCAAATCTCTTGGTATCAAGCTACAATAAATCTTCATATATTTTATCCTTTTGAACTTTTTAAAAGTTCTCACAATTATAACAATCCTTTTACTGTCAATGAATTTGAAAATGTAATGCTTGATACTTCCAATACCTCACCAAAAATAACGGTATTCTGGACAAACTTATTAAAATCCTCCCAAACTGTTACCTTCAATAGCTACTAAGATTTTTTAATAACATTTGAATCACAAGCAACATCCAGGAAGAGTACCTGTGCGCGCACAAATCATTTCTATTTTAAATACGAATGAAGATAAGTTTATTTACTTTTTATCGACCAATTGTTTAACTTCTATTTTAAATAAAATTTTTGAAAGAATCATAAGAAAGAAAAATTCAAGAAACTCAAGAAAATCATTCATTTCTTAGATTCCAATAAATTCCATTATCATCATTCAAATTTTATCTCCTTGAAGGACTATATTTGCATACCATCACTACTTCACCACAAAATCGTTGTAGCTAAGAATACGAAAACATTTTCATCCTTATTATATCAGGTATCTGGAGCCTGATGTCCGAGTGGCTAGCTCTCTGGCACCCGGTACCACAGATTTCGGGTTTGAGGATGGATGAGGTTCCGTGGATTTTTGTAATGTTCGGAATCCACTTTAAACTGTAGGTCCCGCTCTAACATGATCGAAGAGCGTTGCGGGGTTATTGTTACTCTGTGTCCGTAGCTCAGCTTCAAGCTACACGCACCTCTTGGGTAATGCTAAGTGATTAACATCGGTGCAGCGCTTGCCTTAAGGCATCGAAGACAGCTGCCTAAGTGTTTTCCAGCTGCATTAGGAAAAATATTGGGTATCTCACCAGCATATGATGTTTGGAGAGACGTATTACCTTATAAAATTTTACAGTTGGAAATCAAGGGCACCGTAGCATAATGGATTCACAATTTCCTCAATCACAGGAATTTTATTTCAAATAGAGGAACACTGTTTCGATGAGTATGTCCCTCATACATGCCGAGTTTAACAAGATAATAGAGAGTTTTGTATACCGTATTTTGACGTCCGTTAGTTTTTTCCCCAGCGCGCATGCCCATAGGAAATTGCGGATGCGTATCTGTAATAATATTTCCTATGAGCATGCGCGCTAGGGAGAAAAAGCTAACGGACGTCCAAAATACGGTATGCAAAAAACTCTAATGTTATTAGTACTTTTTTTTTTTTCACGATTTACATGTGGGAATATCTTTGAAGTTATACCTAATCATACTAAATGTTTAGTATACGGAAATGATATCTTTCTCTTTTTACAATGATAATAAACTTGGAAAAGTTCTTTCCAAATATTTAAATATAACTTCATAAGATCTCACATTGAATTTCTTTCTTCAACCAGAAAACTCACCAAGCTTGAGTTAAAAATATCGCTGTCGAGAGTGCGAGAGTTATATTTAATTGGAGTTAAATTTAACACAATTCTGGGTGATACGCTAAATAACTTTCCCCTGTCAAAGAGTTGGAATTTTTAATAGGTGTTAAAATCAACTACTAATAGAAGAGTGCTACTTCTAACCGGAACTACTACTTTATCAGTAGTGTTAAAATAACGGGCGTTAAACTCCACCTAATACAGAGGCTGTGTTAAATGACTGTTGAAATCAATTGCTAAAATCCTTCCCTATCCAAAGATATTGGTTTATCTGCGCTGATTCCTAAAGCCATTTCGTGTTAACGAGCGGTTCCACTGCTAAAAACAACCATTAATTTTTCGTTTCATCAACTGAAGTTGACCTGTAATTTTCATCAACATAGTTAAATAAACAGTTACGTTAATATTTACACAAAACACACACACACATACATATATTTATATACTTCGGATATTGAACAATTGTTTCTCTTTTTTTTCCTTTTTGAGAGGTCTGAATGTGAAGCACTTAAAGGGTTTTGTATTGCAAATGCTAAAACGATACAATTAACGATTTTGCAAAATACAATTTGCATGTAGTGAGTACCGGTAGCAGTGTTTGGCAAGAAATATGGATGTGTTTTTAATTCACTCTTTGTTAGTTTTCCTTTTGTTTTTATGTTCATGTATCATGTTCTTTATATGTAAAGTGTGATTATTTTAGTAGCTGAAAAGCTCAAATCGCATTTTAATTGAGTATAATACTCTCTTTACTGTTCCTTTAAGCTATTTAAATTTTTTTTGATGATTTCACTTTTATCTTATTTTGTATGACGAATATATTTATATTCACCATCTTTAAATGACAATGAAGAAGGAAAATGTTTTAGCGATTGACAGTATGTATTCAATCTGCGTTGTCGACAATGCTTGGTGCTCTCCTCTGTGATTCTACATCGTCAAAAATTATGCCTCACCTTATAACAATCAATTGAGCTTTACTACTTAAGGCGAAGTCCATCATTTACCTGATTGCTCGTTATCGTATATTCCATCTTAAAAATTCTTCAGTTTCTTTATCAATATTAATATTACTCATAAAATTTAAAAAAAAAATGTCATGAAAAATATAAAACATATCCTTAAATTTCTGAAAAAAATATTGATACCAATAGCAATCTTTCACCAGACTGTAAGACCAGCAAGTGCATTTGTTTCCTAGAATGTCCTCTTTGTAACATGAAATATGTAAGACAAACAATTAATACTAAATATTGAATTAACTCCCACCAACAAAATAAAAACCGTAATCGAATTTCATCCATTTACAATGCTGAATTCCATCATTTTTAGTGTACATATTTTCTATCAAGACTCTATTTACATCAAAGACGTCTATTACAAAGAAGAAAGACTTATGAAATAAAATATATGCGTGATGTATTTTTAAAACATTCATATTGTATTGACTCAATAATCTTTTCAGTAATTGATAAATTATTCCTAAATTCCTTGATACTCATTAGTATTTCATAACAGTCAAGATAAAATCAATAGATTTTGTAGAGGATCCGGTAAAAACTAAAAACTTTCGCATGTTCTGATCATTTACCTTAAAGATTTAAAAGCAAGCTAGGATACTCTTTTAAATGAAAATCTATTAAAATAATATTTTCTCCTTAATAAAAATTAATGCTAGAAACTATCTAACTTCTTTAAAAATTATGACACAAAAATTTTGAATTGTCATCAATTTATTTTATTCAGAATTGTATCCTTCACATTCTTTCTCAATCATTATTTTTATTTTTTACTTAATTGCATCTGTAACTCTAAAGAAAGGTTATTAATAAATTATATCAACTTGGGATATTTTTCAGGTCTTACAATAGTAAATATATTTTTACCCATAAAAATATATAGGTATTGTCTTGGCGATAGTGGATCACTGATATCCTGAAGAGAGGTTCAAGACAGACCTACTGTACCTCCTTACACTGAAAACTTCGTAGCTTTTGTATATTCTCCGGTAGTGCCATCTATTAATTACATTTTTTAAATATTCTAAACTAACACTTACAGAAATTTAATTATTATTTTTCATTCTTTTTAATTTTAATCAAGTGTTTTATAAATAAAACAGGAACAATACTTCATATGTTTTTTTCTTTTACAAAATATATACACACGCACACGCACATACACCACGCACATACACCACACACACACACGCACATACACCACACACACACACGCACATACACACACACACACACACACATATATATATATTTATATATATAATATTGACAAAAATTTTAAATAGTTATTCCTGAAGTGACACCCAAAGTGGTTATTGAAGATAAATATTATTTATCTCATTTACAATCCATCATAAATTTATGAATACCTTAGAGACAGATTTTAGATTTAATTTACTACCTATCTACCAGCTGAAGTGGAGCAATGGTTAGGTTGATGTAATATTGCTTGTAAGGGAGTGCGTTCGGTCTTCCACATTTGCAGGAGAGAGTGAAAAAAAAAAAAGGAAATCTGAACTAAAGAAAATAACGACTCTGAAAAAGTGCCCTAATTTAGGTAATTTTTTTATTTGCACCACAATAATGGCGGTTGCATCTGGTCCTCACTGTTATTGTAAGATTATTACGGAGATTTTGGCCGCGTAGCGGCCACTAGCTCCTTCTTTTGTAAAAATGTTGAAACATAGCGGTGGTCTCATGCCCTTTGAGTTAATAAGCAAAATAGATAATTAATTGCCTTTCTTTTTTTTTTAAAAAAGAATTATTTATTTAATAAAATTATAAAATGAAAATATCAAAAATGTAGATGTTGATGGAATCAGTTGCATGTAATAACCCCGAATGACAAATTAGGAGAAAAGCGAACTTTTCGTCTAGGCAGTTGTAAGGAATTAATTTAAAAATATTTAGAACAGTGCGAGGTCTTTGCCATGTTTGCGGGAAGAAATATCATAATCGTAATTTTTGTAGGATATTTAATACAGGGGGTTATTGATGTTTCGCATATCATTATAGAATTTAGTAGAAATTTTGTGAACAAATTATCTTAAACTTGGAATCGAGAGAGCTCGTTGAATATCGTCATTACGAGTACCAGGATGAATTCGTTAACATTCTGAGAGTTTTGTTCTCAAGCCTTTGAATAATTTCAAAAATTTGTACGCGCGACAGAACCCCCAAACTGGGCTTGCATAAGCTAATACTGGACGAAGATAAAAGAGATATATTAGAATTTTGAGATTAAGAGGTAAAGCTGAATTTCTATTGATTAAAGGGTAGAGAATTCTAAATTGAGTATTGAATTTATTTCTAAGGTTGTAGATATGCGATCTGTAGTTAAGTTTTACTATCAAGGATAATTCCTAAGTACTTAGTTTCTTTAGACCCAGGTGATATAATTATTGTATATTTTAATATTAGAGGGTTATAGATTTTTTGCAAGTGAAAAGAACTGCTTCAGTCTTGTCCACATTTAATTTTTATCTTCCAGTTAATGAGCCATTTTTCTAAATCAATGATATAATTTTGCAAATTTTCTTGGATGATGCAAGTTTTTCGGCCTTGCGTTAAGATTGCAGTGTCATCAGCATAAAGACTAATTTTGATATTGTTCTTTTTGTGGAATATCGTTGATAAAGATATTATAGAGGAAAGGAGCTAGAATAGAGCCCTGGGGCACACCAGCGTGAATATCACGAATTGAGGAATCAGTATTTCCCCTACTGCGACAACAAAGTGTCTGTCTGAAAGATAGTTACGGAATTACTTGAATCAAATAAGGAGAGTAATTGTAAGAAATGAGTTTGTAAATCAATCCATTAACCCACACTCTATCGAAAGCTTTGGCATCAAAAAATTGCAGCAGTTTCATATTTCCAGGTAAATCCTTCAGCAACAGTTTCTGTGAGATTGTAGAGCTGATGAGTTGTTAGAAAAAGTTTTTCCGTAACCAAACTGCTGTGGGATGAGTAGCTGTTCTTTTTGATTTGACTCATTTTAAGAAGGTTCAGGATGACATTTTCATTAGTTTACTAATAGAAGAGAGTAAAGAAATTGGTCTGTAACTAATAGGGAGAAGTAGGGTCCTTTCCAGGTTTAAGAATTGAGAGAATTCTAGCTGTTTTCCAAGACTTAGGATAATAACCAGTATGAAGAATCAGTAATTTTACATATCTCAAGTATTATTTTGAAAGGAAGCAAGGTTTTTTAACAGTTTATTATTAGTACTTTATGCCAGGAGTTTGTTAATTTTTCAGTGAGGAAAATTAATAACGAAAGATGCTTCTTAGTGATAGGAATTTCAGAGACTTGACAAGTATTAAAATTTGTGATAGTGGACTCAACGAGATTTTTATATCATGATTATTAATGTTGTTCTCAAGAAACTGTTCCTGAAGGCTGTCAGCTAAAAACCTCAGCTTTTTGACTGTCAGTGGTGGCCAGTGCAGGTGAAGAGCCTAGGGTTTGAGAACGTTTACGTTTAAGTCCTGGGACAAACTGAAGGAACCATCTTCGCAGTTTATGGTTTGCAAGTGCTCCATCATCCTAAGTTTCTATTTATATCGATAAATAGTTTCTCAGTAAAGTCTGCGAGTGATTAGTCTTACTCTCAGGATCACGAAAGATTTGGCCAGGTTTACGGGCATGATTACGGTTAGTGATTAAGGTTTTGAAAGATAACACGATTGTTAGTATTAATTTGTTTCGAGGGCATTGTAAGCATCAGTAATTATTTTCGCCGGTATTTTCTTGTAGCGTCACCAATTTCAGCAGCATTGTTAAGCTGTAGAATCGAGTAATTAAAATTAAAGTCAATTAAAGAAGAAAAAATGTTGTCCAAAAGTCTCCCACATTGCTTTTTAACAGAGATAGTAGGATAAGAAAGGTTAAATTTAATAATTACAGGATTATGATCTGAGGGAAAGCTCATTAAGAGAAGAAATGGTGTAGTTAAATGAAAATTTTTCGTGACTGCAAGGTCAATAGCAGAGGCAGAATAATTACAAATCTTGTAGGAGAGTTAGGAGCTAGAATATCAAAATCAGAGTTATGAGCATAAGCAGCTAATTGTCTACCAGTTAAGAGCATGGTTTGAAACTGCTTCTGAGAACCGAAGCTTACATTATGCGCCTTTAGGGCCTGACCACCATGACTTCCTGGTCCCACTGTACAAGTTTGTAAATTTAATTTAAAAAGTGTTTTTCTTTTAAAAATTATTTATTTTTTTTTCTTATTTTTACCAATTGTTTTTAAACTTTTATTTTTATGCAATTCTTTTATTTTAATGGGCCTACTAACATTAATTATACAACCACATTAATTAAATATTTCAGTAATAATCTTGAAAAGGAGATTCATAGACATTAAATCTGAAAGAAACTCCGTTTATCGAAGAGCCGCATTGTATTGGGGCCGCCATAACCCAGGTTCGAATCCTAAACAAGGCAAATGTTTTTTTGTCCTTCCAATTTTCTGAGGTTTTGGAGGAATTGATGCTATACATTATTTTAATATTAAAATAGAAGTTCGTTTTTAAGTATTTAACATGAAAAATTTGTAGGTGTTTTTAATTTGTTTTGAGTAATATTTTAATTTTTATACTTTTATTGGTTATTATCTGTTTCTTGGTTTTATTTGCTGCAAATAAAAAAATAAAAATCAACGGAAGTATTATAGCATACAAAGGAAAATAATCTCTCAGCCACAGCCTGGAGAAAAATTCTGTGACACTTTCAGCTATAGCCTCTTGCATCTAAAAAGGGGGGAAAATTAAGGAAAAACTCAGATTTGATAGAGAAAAAAAATGTGGACCTGGCTTGTCTTGAGCCTATATCCGGAGCACTTTCAATGTTTCTTATTGTTTTATTTTTTAAATTTATTTCACAATTACTAATTACTTAATTAATTAGCTTTTAAACTTTATTTTCTTTGAGTAATTATTAAATAAATTGCATCCAATATATCGACGCAGCCGATTATTCCATCTTTTAATATATATAAATGTTGTTTGAGAGTTAACACCATGGAATAACTGTAACTGAACTAAATTTTTGTTTACAAAGTAGACTGAAAAGTGTTTGTTTTGCTTTGATTGAAAGCCATTAATTATATAAATTCATCTTTCCATAAAAGAAAAATAGGTACCTTTTAAAAAGTGACAATATTAATACGAGTATGTATATATGATATATATATATAATATATATGTTATGTTAGTTTCTTTCAATTAAATATTGTGTCTTCTATACATTAAATACATATTAATTTTGCTTTTTCTTTCAGGCACAAAGAGTTGCTTCTCCTGATCAATATGAATATCCTTCCTAAAAGGTGCTTTTAATTTTAGAATTTTATCAAAGTTATGCATTTATTTACGATAATTAAATATCCCTTCTAATATTATAAATTTTATGTAATTAATTATTTAAAATTTTAGGTGGCATGTGCGACACAAACATTGAGTTCGAAGCAAAGCTGCTGAAGAAGAAAAGGAATTAAAGCGCAGTTAATTAGCCATAATAATTCATTTCATTTTTAAATAGTTGTAACATTGTATTATTCAATCCTCTACCCTTGTACTTCAGGGCCATTGTTGCACCATGTCTCTAATTATAATCGAGTGTTATTGTTATTTCACACTATTGTTGTTAGGTACTTTATTTTATAATTAAAATAAAAAGCCATTTCTCATCAATGCGTTTGTCAGCTATTAAATAAAAAAAATTTGCTGTCATATTTTGTTAAGGCAGTATATGTTTTAAAAAAATTATGCGAAGATTAGAACTTAAAGTAATGGTGACTCAATCTAATGTTCAGATTTATATTCAGTACCTTATAATTTCCTTTAAAAACTTTTGTCAAAAAAAAAAAATTTTTAAATTTTACTCTGTTTTAAATTAAAACATGGCAACATTCTAATTTGATTCATCATCTTATACAGTAATCCTTGAAATTGTCCCACAAAGTTAAATAATAATTAAGTGGAGAGGGACTATATTGCATGTATATCGCGAAAGAAGTATTGGATCTTGGCACCAAAAGTATATCTTTTTAGATAATTTTTTTCTTTATTCATGTTAATTCAGCAACCTTATTTTTTTTATATTTAAAAATATGAAAGATTTTAAAAGTTCATTGCATTTTTATAGTCTATGAAATATAAAATAAATACATGAAACAAAACATGACAAGTTGAAAATCTATATGAAAAGTTTTTATGTTTATAAATCAGTAAGATTAAATAAGCAGAATTGGTGTTTCTTCAAATATTCTAAATGGTTGAATATAATAGCTAAATCTTTTTGACCCTGATGTCAAATATATTAAATTTTAAAGATTTATACTATTAAATAAACTTGTTTATTATTTTAAATGAAAGAAAATTAATTTATCACGTCTTCTTTAGAAGTACTTGATCGTTAAGAATCTTTTATGAATTTTATCAAAGGTCTTTAGGTGTACAATCATTCCAACAAATGATTAATTTAAGTCGATGAACATGCTAATCTCTTTACTGTTTAAAATTTTCGCTCATTCTAAGACTCATTGGCTACATAATGTATAATTTTTTCTTTAAATGAAAATTAAAAAAAAAAAAAGTTTTTAACTGATTATTTAGTTTTTTTAAAGTATGTAAAAATCAGGAAAATAAATATATGTCTAAAATAATAAATTACTATGTAAACAAAACAATTTTATTTAACTCATTAAAAAATAGTA
>BPLR01010851.1:0-42726 GCA_021605095.1 Caerostris extrusa
AATATTACACAAAAATGTCAGATCACTACTTATTTCATTTTGCCTTTTCTTTATTTTTATTTATTTTTTATTTAATTAAAAACATTTTTATTAATATTATTATTTATTTTATTTTAATTTATTAAAGGTAAGATTTAAAGATAAAGTAATAATCTTTTAGTGACTAGGTGAGTACAATTTAAAATTGTATTTTTATTTATATTAGTCATTTATTTTCATGTATTTTGTATCCAATTAAATTTATGAAATAAAACTAGAAGATATTATAGAAATATAATATTTAGATTTAACTTATTAAAATGATAATAGTTTTACTTCTATACTGTAAGAGTACACACCTTGAAAACTGAATCAGGCTTTCTGAGAGACACTATAAGAGTGGACTCCTTGAAGGTTCTGTAGAAAGGGTCATTGTCACTCCTTGTTGATCTCTATAAACTGAGAGGGAAAGTACTGAAAATAAACCAACAAAAAGGATTTTTGCCTGAAGAGTTATTTAGTTTGCCAATCTCTTACACTGAGGGGTAGAAGAGATGGAGGCAACCCAGTGTACACTTGAATCTACAAACCCACTGAGTGGTGGAAAGATTTTTGTAGACTCCAAAGGTCAGTGGACAGAGTGCCTACAGACGAACGCATTTGACCCTCCTGGAATAGGTGTTGCAAATTCCTCAGGCGCTCCTGAATAGTAAGTGTGTGTGTGGTGTTCATGTTTTTGTGGCAAAGCGTTGTTTCCAACTAGACACCAAAGCACATCCAACCCAACACCCAGTTACAATTCCATAGGCCCAACTTGTATACCACATAAATCCATATATTTTTATTCTTTTCAGTATATATATATATATAGAGAGAGATAGGGAGCATATATATATACCTATATATATGTGTACCACATATATATAAACACAGCTTAGTTATAATTTATTTTTATTTTTAATACTGGAATGGTCGAGTGGCCATGCCTGACCTAACAGCCAGGTGTCTCGAGTCTCATGGTGGCAGGCCAGCTGCAGTGGCGCTTGTGGTGGTGGTCTAGAAACCACCTGTAAACCCAGGTCCCGACGAATGGGGACTGTATCCATTGGCATTATACTCCACGTCCGACTTATCTCGTTGCACGCACCTGGGGTAGTACCGGTGAGCAACGTCGAGGGGCGCTTTACCTCTAAGGTACGCAGCACACCGTTTAAGTAGCTTATTATTTATTGAAAATTTATTTTTAGTACTAACATTCTACAAGGCTCCATCACTCTCAAACGCTGTCCTTTTCCCTCCTATTATCCCCAGATAACTATAGGTTTATTTTTGCATGACATATTATATTTTGCCATATTTCTATTATATTATTATCGAGAGAGAAATTTCCATGATGATGATTTGTGTATTTCTTTTATTTACATATTCTATATAAATTTTGGAGGTTCGACATCCAGAGAATTGAGGATTATAATACACAGCAACTGAGAGGCTGGCTGATATTATAAATAGAAACAAACCATGTTGATCTTAGTTACTCAAAGCTAACAAATATGACCAACTGTTTAATTCTTTTAAAATGTAACTATCTTTACTGTTTTTGTTGTAACTAATCCTCAGTGTTCGGCAGTGCGGGATGGACACTCCATGAATAGTCTACTCATGGAGGAGGAAAGGTGTTGTGATGGAGCACCCGTAGGGAGAAATGTAACTTGGTTCTGTGTCGCTGAAGAAGGAGGGCAATGCCTTCAGGGAGGATTTAACGGTGAACTACCCCGCATTTGCATATCATATATGGGAGAAAATCCAGAAAACTCCCTACCAGGTAGTCTGACTCACGAGGTAAGATGCTGAACATCACAAATGCCATCGATTGAAACCTATCTTTTACTTGTTTATGCCAACAACATTGAAAATATTTTGATTACAATGTTTACTTCATTTTTTTTTCTTTCTTTTTAATCCTACTACAATACATGCTTCTTTCTTCTTTCTGGTGTGCGGCCTGTTGGCCAATTGGCTAGTGCTCTGGCCTTTGGTGCTTCAGGTTTGAATACTGGTGGTGGCATGGATGCTTGTGAGTGGTTCGGAATCCACTTTAAACTGTACGACCAGGTCTGTTTAGCCCTAGTGGTCACAAGATGACCGTAGAGCGACAAACAAACCAATTTTCCTGGTGGGCAGTGTTTAACATTCCATCCTTTTTTTAATCCGAGAGATATAGAAATAGAAAAAATCAATAAAAAAAGAAACCAAAACAGTTTTGTAAAAAGTGAGCAAATCATGATCATTTTAAGTATTAAGTTGCTCACCAATTATTATTTTGTTTCATCAAATTTAATTTTTTTAAATAATAATTCTATATTCTATATATATTTTTTCTTGAAAGAAAAATCCACATTGAACATAGTTACCTCAATAACAAATGTGACCCAAATGTTTAATTCTTTTTAAATGTAACTGTGTTTGTTTATGTATTGGAAACAATAATCTTGAAAATATTTTGGTTACAAACTTCTAAAAAAATATTATGAATTTTAGAAATGAAATTTAGTTCTCGGTGGCACAGGCTCGGGTTCAAGTCCCGGCTGTGCCATGGATGTTTGTAGCGGTTCGAAATCCACTTTAAATCATAAGTGCCAGGCCTGTGGGCCGTGTAACTAGATCTGTGGTGCTTGGTACCCTAGGTTTCGAGTTCGTATCACGGGTGTGCCATGGACGTTTGTAGATGTCCGGTATATTGCATAGGCGTAGAGCTGACAACTCTTACCCGTAAAAAGGAACCAACATTATAAAATATTCAATTCCTCTTGTTAGCTCACACTCTCCCTATATATATCTTGTTCAAATTTTCAATCGTTCATATAATACTTTTTTTATTCATCCACTCAAATTCAAATACATTTTTTTTAACTTATAGTGGATGACACTGGATGTTAATACAGTTTTTTTTCAAATATTAATTCATTCATTAAATTTAATTAATTAATTTAATTTAATTTTAGATTTAAGTTGCATATATTTACCAATAGATGGCGCCAGATAAACTTAAAAAAATGAATGAAAATTATTTGTAATGGACTTTCTGCAATATAATGAAAAAAAGTAGGAAAATCTTTTTATATTACTTGTTTTATATTATTTATAATTAATTCATGGAAACATTTGCACAATGCACAAAAAAAGTATTGCCGAACTCAAAACTTTTATATAATATTTATAATGAATAAATAAATTTTCAAAATAATTATAAATAAAGATTTAGAACAGTTTTTGCTTAGAAAATTTTAAATCATGAACTCATTTTAAATTTAATTTATTTAAAAAATAATGCATTTAACAAATTTCAAAATTTAAAATACAGGAAACAAAACTAAATTTCCTAGGAGATTTTTCAAATAAAAATACAGCCTTCTGAATAATAGTTTTAAGGAGGCTAAACTCCCTAAAGCCTAAATCCCTTTTTCAATTTATTTTTATACTAATTAAAATATTGATTTTCAATTAAAAAAAAAGAAAAGTTAATTTTTAATCAATACAAAAGTTTAATAAAGAGTGTAAGCTTTTAATATAAGGATTTACAAAAGTAGTTAAACAACTTTTTTTTTAGAAATTTTATTATTTTTTTCCACTTTAAATTCCGGTATCATTTTTCGATATGTCTGCAATACATAATTACATACTTTCATAACTTAGTATGTAATTTGTATTCAACTTCTTTTTTAGTTTGTAGAATGAAATTATTAATACTTTTTTTAAAAAAATGCAATTTTGTTCTTTTTCGGAATATTTTGAATATGATTTTTTCGATTTACTTCGATAAAGTCTATTGTTTACTTTTACCATATAATTTTTGATTGTATCTACTAAGACGATTTCATTTTATTACGTAAAATTTTTTTTTATTATAAAAATTTTTGAACTGAAATATTTAAATCCATTTATAAATTGTTTAGATAACAGAAAAAATTATGTGCATTTTTGATAAAAAATAATTAATCCTTTTAAATGCTTTTTCTCACTTTTGTTATTATGATATGCATATTTTAAATATTCTTTAATATCTAAATATGTTTATTATGCGAATTTTGTTTACTTAAAATATTTCTGTTTTTCTGTTGGAAAGATAATCTCCTTTGAATATGAAAATTTGCGAATTTTATCCATGCAATAATCTCTCATTTTTTGAGCCTGATAGCTGAGTGACTAGCTCTTTGGCATTCGATACAACAGGTTTCGAGTTGGAGTCCCTGCGGTTTTGTTGGTTTGTCGCTTTACGGTCATATTGTGCACACTTTAGACTAAATAGACCGGGACCTACAGTTTAACGCGGATTCGAACCACCTGCAAACATCCATGCCGCCGTCGGGATTCGAACCTAAAGCCTTCAGTGCCAACAACCAGAGCGCTTGTCAGTTGATCATCAGGCCGCTCGAGGCCCAGCGGTGGCATGGGTGCTTATAGTGGTTTGGAAATCCCTTTAAACCGTAGGCTATGATTGTAAGAACGTTCGGGAAATCGCTAAATAATAGTAAAGTTGGGGGTAGATGTCCCTACCCCCAACGTTACTGTTATTTAACGATTTACTTTTTTTATTTGATGAAACACTTCAGTATACTTTTATGGTAATATTTAAATAAATTTATAAATTTTTGATATATCTGAAAAGTTTTTTTTTCTTCTTTCTAATGCATCTGGCAAACACTTAGACAGTTGGTCTCGGATGCCTTAAGGCAAGTGCTGCACAGACGTTACTCACTTTGCATTACACAGGGGCGCGTGTAACTTGAAGACACGGACGCGGAGTACAATGCCCCGCAATCTCTATGATCGGGCGTAGGACCGGGGCCTACGGTGTAAAGTGGATTCCGAACCACTACAAACATCCCATGGCACCGCCGGGACTCGAACCCGAAACCTGTGATATCGAGCGCCAGTGCGTTAGCCACTCGGCCATTCAGGCCTTATATCGGAAAATTTATGTGCATTTTTTTTTTTTTGACGAAAAATAACTAACCTGTTTTAAATGCTTTTTTTTTTTTTTATTATTATAATATGCATATTTTAGATATTCCTTAATATCTAAGTTAGGCTTATTATGTAGAATTTGTTTGATTTTAAAATCTAATTTTTGTTTTTCTTTTAGAATGATATCCTTTGAATATGAAAATTTAATATTTTTGCGATTTTTTATCAATGTAGTAATCTCTAGTTTGGGCCTGATGGCCAAATGACCATTGCTTTGGTGCTCGATACCATAGTTTTCGGGTTCGAGTCCAGGTGGTACCATGGATATTTGTAGTGGTTCGAAATCTACTTTAAACTGTAGGTCCCAGTCTAATATGATTGCTGGGCGTAGGGCTGACAACCCTACCCCGTAAAAAAAGAAAACATCTCCTGTTTCGAATTCAGCCAATAGGCAAACGGCCTGGGCCCACCAGGGGCTGTTGTGCCTATTATGATGTTGATGTATATATATGTTTATGCAATATATCCATATATATTTATTTTGCAAACAAAATTTACAAAATAAACATAATTTAGATACAAAGGATCTTATATCTAACTATATGACTAGCACTTTGGTGCTCGATACCACAGCGCGGGGTTCTAGTCCTGGCTGTGCCATGGATGTTTGTAGTGGTTCGAATCCATTTTAAACTGTAGTTCCCGGTCTGTTTAGACTAAAGTGTGCACAAGATGACAATAGAGCAACAAACCAAACCAAACCGTAAAAAGAAAAATCTCGTATTTCGAAATCTGCCAATAGGGAAGAGCCTTGGTCCATGGGGCTGTTGCGCCATTGAAGAAGAAAAAGAATTGTGTGATAATTTCTGTAATATTTTATGTTAATTCTTCCGTAATTTGAGAGCGAATGTTTGTTATTATCGAAAAGAATAAGATGACAGTGAATCGAGTAATTTGTCCACTCAATTTAAATACAACATATAGTTGGAGCTGCTATAATATGTTGTCATCAGGGACCGGATTTTCCTATAGGCTAACTAGGCTTCAGCCTAGGCCTCAAGATCAAGAGGGGCCTACATTCAAATTGTTAGCAAAATTAGAATGACACTATTCTAAAAACAGTAAATACTAAAACACTGAATCGAAAATAAGGAGAAATTATGAAATAAATTTATCTGAATTGAATTTGTTTTAATCTTCCAATGTATTGAATATATTTAATTTAATTTGATAGAAAAATAGGATACTTTTTATTGCATATTTTCGTAGTCAAAGAGTTTTATTATTTGAATTTTGTTTCTTGTAAATGTTATATTTGATGAGTTATAGTTACAAGTGCTAGATAGGGTGCTGAGAAGAAATGTCCAAATAAGTGTCCTCGACTTTTTTTTATTTATTATCCGTGTCACATTTTTTATAAATATTAGTACCCATCACAGCATGCATCATTTAACATATTGATATATATCACAGTAATGATGTATTTCATTATCTCTCATGTAATTTACAAACTTAAAAATGGGAGGTGAAAGGGCTTCAGAAGTGGAATAGCCTAGGACTTCTTTTCATCTAAATCCGGCCCTGCCTGTCATAATCAATTTTAAATCACAGCAAAATATTGAATATATCAATTTTATAATCGATCTTATGTTTTACCATATATGGCAATTGCATTTACGTATATTTTTTTCTTTAATAGTTTTATGATGTCGTTACGGATGCCCTTCCTACATTGAAAATATCGCAATCGAATACAGACATAAAAACTTGAAATATTTAATTTTTAAAATCAAAGTTTTATTGACATGAAAATTGAAAATGTTACATTGAAAACAAAGAGTTTTAGATTGGCAGACGGCCTTAATCACCATGGGGATGTTACGCCACTGCAGAAGAAGTAGAAGAACAAAAGTAATAAAACAAATTTAGAATAAAAAAATGAATTTATCTTAGCCAGACAGAAAGGTCTTGTTGAATATGATAAAAAAAAAAAAAATGTTTATAATTGCTTTCATGAGAAAATCATTTGTTGTTTTCGATTAGAGGGAACAATTTGGGGTCCTTTGATATTGATGCAATATTCACATAGCAGATTCAACATCATTCAGGTTATACTGTTGGTGGCCTTATACAGGGTGGTTATAATTAAAAGTGACCCTAGTCAGACCCTTAAAGAACCAGTTCTGCCCATCGGATTTCAATGAAACTTTGTATATTTTATATACGTTATATGGACCATGAGGAAAAGATTTATGCAATAAAAAAAATAGTTTAACTTTTGACCACACAGGACACTTTTCAAAAATTCCTTATGCAAATTAGTCAAACCTATAAAGAGATTTTCAGTCAGAACCAGAAAATCATTCTGCGTGCCTCTGTCATCATTACTCATGCCCTTACAGAAGAAAGATCGAGTTTTAATGGTAAAACAGTTTTAGAAGAACTGCAGCAATAGCTCAGTTGCACTGCGTGTATAAAAAGGATTGCAAAAAGGGTCCATACCGAAGAATGGTTTGAAGAAGATGGTTAAGAAATTTGAAGAGACTGGTAAAGTCAAAGAACTGCTTTGTGCTAACTTTGGCGAGAATCGTGTAATCCCTGTGATTTCTGGTTATGGGGATTCCTAAAAACCGTGTCCATTGGAGGAATTAGGTCTGGAGGATGAATTAGGAATGGATTGGATGGAATTAGGTCTTAGTACATAAAGCATTATGCGGCATGTTGTTGAAATCACTCGAGAGTTTCTTCGCGCTACCATTGAACACGTTATACTGCGCTCCCAACACATAAATGATGCCAATGAAGCACATGTTGTGCGCATTCTGTACGTGAATAAAGTTTAATTATTCTGACAGATTTTTTTTTTCTTTCTTTAGGCGCCATAATTTCTCCTGGTGGGGAAAATTTGAACAATTTTTCAATTCCTTCTATTAGCTCACACTCTCCTATATATATATATATATATTGTTCAAATTTTCAATCTTTCATAAAAGACTTTTTATTCATCCACTCAACTTCAAATACATTTTTTTGAACTTGTAGTGGATGACACTTGATGTTAATGCGGTTTTTTTCAAATATTAATTCACTAATTAAATTCAATTAATTAATTTTTAGTTTTTTTTTTTTAAATTTAAGTTGCATACATCTACCAATAGATGGCGCCAGATAAACTTAAAAAAATGAATGAAAATTATTTATGAAGGACTTTCTACAACACAGTAAAAAAAAAAAAGTAGGAATTGACTTTTAAAAAAGATTTTTTTATATTACTTGTTTTTAGAAATCTGCAATAAACTCAGAAGACACTTTAAGCAATACAAAGATACTATCTTAATTTTATTTTTCGAAATAAAATCCTATTATTAATAGTTAACTACTAGAACTAGACGCGGCAATATATTCCAATAACTAATCCAATTGGGAAGACCTTTCAAATAAATACTAGAAGATATTTAGTGTTCGTTACAAATGGCAATATTCATATTCATTAGCGTGTCAAGAGATATCAAGCTGTGATTGCGATGCATTAAATAGAGTGAGAAACCATGTTCTGGATTTCCATAAAATATTTCGTTCTCTCACAGAGTTAGTTTATTTGAGCTGTAGGGAATTGCAGATATACAGGACATGGACGTATAGGTTGGAAAGAAAATGTTCTTTTGTAGAAAATGATAGCTATGAAGCAGCAAATACTACCTTACCTATAGTCATTTTCGAATATTTCGCAATTTTTAAAGATATTTTTATATTAAGACATTAAGTGTTTTATTTGTTTTTAGCGTGGTATGTTTTAGATGTTTTATAGATGGATGAATCGATTGAAAAGTATGTTTTATGGTTTCGTGATTTGATTGAAAATTATGTTTTATTGATGGATGAATTGTTAAAAAGTATGTTTTATAAATTCATTGATTGGTCGAAAATTATATTTTAAAAATGGATGAATTGTTGAAAAATAAGTTTTATAGATTCATGGATTAGTAAAATGTGTTTTATAGATAGATGAATTGAATAAAATTATCCTTAATAAATGCTTTAATTGGTTGAAAAGTATGTTTTACAGATTCAGGAATTGGTTGAAAATTATGTTTTATAGTTTCATAGATTGGTCGAAAATTATATTTTATAGATGGACGAATTGCAGAAAAGTAAATTTTATAGATTAATGAATTAGTTAAAAATTATGTTTTATAGATAGATTAATTTATTGAGAAGTATGTTTTATAGATAGATTAATTTATTGAAAAGTATGTTTTATAGATTCCTGCATTAGTTGAAGAGTATGTTTTATAGATGAATGAATTGATTGAAAAGCATGTTTTAACAATTTATGAATTGGTTGAAAAGTAACTCTTTATAGTCGATAATCTGATATATGATACCAAACGATTACAAAAAAATTCCTCTTGGTACTTCAGAGATGAGAATATTAGAAACTCTCTTGACTTTCCCAATATTAGACAATTCATCTTTAATACCACTAAAAAGGTTTGTGACTCTATCCTTTTTACTGATAACTCTGTTCTTATATCCCTCCCAATTTATGAGATTACTCTACTGGACTAAATTTCTCCAGATATTTTTAAAAAAAATATTTATTGAAATACTGACGAAAAACGCGAATTAAATTAGTTTAAATTAAATAAATTACATGTTATAGGTGACATTTTTATTGTTTGTAAGAAAATAATTATTATTTTTATTTTAGGGATAGTAGATTTTTTTTGTCAATATTTTTACAAGTCATTATTCAGAATTACATGAAAAAAAGAATCAATTCGTTTTATATAAATAGTAAAAACAGTTTACATTTATATAAACTCAAAATTATAGCGAAAACAATCATAACACATTAAATTTAAATAGTTAATTAAAATTATATTATCAGATAATAATTCAATAATATCCTTGCATCATTTAAGTTTAAATGTTACTGAAGAAAATACTACTACCTATATCTGTTATATTTTATGTATGAAATACTGTTTTTGTTTTGAATGTTTTCGATTATTGGGCATAGTTCTATTCCTATTCAGAATAACACAGTAGGAAAGAGTAATTGACTTTGACCTAAATCATTCGACCCAAATGAAATCCAGCAATGAATATTGAAATATACATACTTCCGCGTCGAATTTTTTGGGTTAATTTATATGAATTGACATGTCCAGTAGAAGGAAACTTAGAAACTTTTAGCGTGGTAGACACATAATCAACGTTAGATGTTTTATTACGGTTCCACAATCTCTATCAAGCATTTTTTATTCTAAAAGCAGTCACTGACATCAGTGGATTCAAATCTGTGTCCCCGACAGGCCAATTGCATTCATTTTCATTATATCACTGGTATAAAAATGTATATAGTCGCCAATTTTTTACAAATGTGTTGCTATAACGTCTATTTTTCGAATTATTGATGTCTTTAAAATAATTATTAATTCTATTTTAGTAATAAGCGATATTTGATCAAAATATTTCCAGAAATAAAAATAAAAAACACCTGACTGTTTAAATAAATACGTTTTTGGATCTTAAATTTTTAAATTATCATAAATATGCCATTTAAAATACATTTTTAATTGCATTTCGATTTGTTAACAAGTAATAAAAAATAAAAAAAAATTAAAGTCATTTCCTACTTTTTTTCACTCTATTGTAGAAAGTCCTTTATAAATAATTTTCATTCATTTTTTAAGTTTATTCGGCGCCATCTATTGGTAGATGTATGCAACTTAAATCTAAAAAAACCTAAAATTAATTAATTAAATTTAATTACTGAATTAATATTTGAAAAACTGTATTAACATCCAGTGTCATCCACCACAAGTTAAAAAATGTATTTGAACTTGAGTGGATGAATAAAAAGCATTTTATGAACGATTGAAAATTTGAACAAGATATATATAGAGAGAGTGCGAGCTAATAGAAGGAATTGAATAAACTTAAAAGCTGTCGAAAATTAGGTTGTATAGTAAAGTACGCTATTTTAAACTGCTCCTGGCGTACTATACTAATATGCTACTTTAAAATAGTACTCCTTTTAAAATTCTTGTATGTGGTATATATATATATATATATATATATATATATATATATATATATATAGTATATATATGCACGAATATCCAAATTAATCTTAGTATCTTCAAGAGTAACCAAATTAATGTTTTAACTGGTTCGGAATAATTTTTATTTTTCGCTTTAATGATTTTGCTGAAGAAAAGTTCCAATATTTCAGATCAATTACATTCGTTTAGTAAATAATCTAATCTATCCGTAATCAATCATTCTACATTGCAAAGAAATTAGAGCATTTACAGTGGGCCACAAAATTGAGTATACACCTTAGAAACTTGGAGACTTTTTGCAATTACAAATTAAATATTGTTTTAAGATGATTGAATTTTTACCTTATATACTTTAGGCTATGCTTTACCGTACTATACTTATAAAATTGTTACGTTTATTTATTTTTTACGAAAAAAAATAAAAGATCTGAGACGAGAGGAAAAACAACACCACAGAAATAAGTATACACCTTTATTAATTTCCTTTTAACGTACAAATTAATATTTTGTTGCATAACCTTATGCTTGAATTACAGCTTGTAATCTTCTGGACATAGATTCTACTAGTGTTTTAGTGGTTTCAACAGAAATTTTAGCCCATTCTTCTCTCAGAACCTTCTTGAGAACTTCCTTGCTTGTGATTTCGTGCTCATGTACAGCTTTCTCTAATTGCGACCACAAATTTTCAATGACGTTTAGGTCTGGAGACTGGGCTGGAGTGTGTAATTGCTTCTTGCAATGGTACAGCAAGTATAACTGCACAATCTTCGCTGTATGCTTGGGGTCGTTGTCCTGCTGGAATATGAAGCTTGACCCCAAGCTCCAACTTACTGGCACTTTTTTCAAGTTATCATTTAAAATCCCCAAATATACATGTTTGTCCATAATACCATCAATAAAAGCAAGCTCTCCAACTCTTCCAGCCGACATACAACCCCAAACGAGGACAGATCCACCTCCGAACTTGACTGTCTTAATGGTGTTTTTAGGTGCCAGTGCTTTCCCAGCTTCTCTCCATATTTTAAATCGTCCATCGCTTCCGTAAAGATTAAACTTACTTTCATCAGAAAATATTACAGTGTTCCAGAAATAAAATAGGCTTTAAACGATGTTCTGTGGCGAAAATCACTCTCTTTTGTCTATTCACATACTTGATGAGTGGCTTTCGTATTGGTGTACGGCCATGAAACCCATATTGGGGAAGGGTACGTCGAATTGTTTCAACTGAGATCTTTTTCCCGATTGTAGAGGACACCGATAAAGCTAGTTTAGAGGCACTCACCCTCGGATCTTTCTTTACTGAGTGAATGATCTTCCTCTTCGCTGTAGTACTCAGTATTTCTTTATGTCCTCTTCCAGGAATATTGGCCACAGATCCAGTTTTTTTATACTTCTGTAGTATTTTTGGACACAACCATGAGTTACACCAATCAACGAAGCGATTTCTCGAAGAGATTTGCTCTCTTTCGACCGTTTTACAACCAATAAATGCTCAGATTCAGTAGTTTCTCTACGAGAGCTCATTTTACGATTTTTAATGAGAAAAAAATACTATTTAAAAGCGTTGAAATGCAATAGCACGTGTTATAAGCAGCAGCTACTCCTGAAACTCTTTAAAGAAAATTTGAAACTAAAAAAAGTGGTGGCATAATTAACAAATATAAGAAGTGTATACTCAATTTTTGTGGCATGGTTTTCTATCTTTTCTTCGAAATCGCTTAACTTTTTTTTCGTTATAAATAAGTTAACTATAGAATTGTGTTATTATAGGATGGTAAAGCAGAGGTTAAAGTATCTAGGATAAAAAAATTTATCTATTTAAATCAATACTTAATTTGTAATTGGAAGAAATCTAAAAGTTTTAGAGGTGTATACTCAATTTTGTGGCTCACTGTATATTTTCAGATAATCAATCGACACGTATTCATGTAGAACTTCAATAAAGTATTCAGAGCCTTCAGGTATCTTTTGAAGTTATAAAATAGCTCGATATATCTTTTGAAGTTATAAAATAGCTCGATATTTGAAACAGACCATAAAAAATGTAATAAACACGGATGCAGTTATCAAGCTTGCTTTATCTTAGTTGTTTTTATCAAAAATCACGCTTCTATCAGTTGAATAAGAAATAATCAAAACTTCTTTGGATGCTTAAGTTATGCAAGAGATTGTAATGAGGATTAAAAAGAATGGTAGAAAAAAAAAAAATACATTCCTAATTATTTTTTTAAGAAACATCAAAATATACTCATTTATAATGGGTTTTTTTTTATGTATAAATATTAGCAATTAATTAAATATGTTTTCGAATTTTAGGTTATCAATAAATTTAATATGATTTACTACTACTACACCACACCACATCAATGTGCCTAGAGCTGAGTGGCCTTTACAGTTTGGGAATGATGTGGGTGAAGAAGCCTGACCTGGCTCCTTAATGCTCTACTGTCATATGAGACACGGAGATACGACTTAAATGGATCGCATCCTTTTATCTCCAGTCAATAATTATCCATGATGAATGAAGTGGTATATGGGGATGTGAAGCAACAAGGACTATAATCCCTAATCACTATATATATACGAGCAGTTAGTTTTTCCTTATTTTTTTTTTTAATATGTCACTCCACAACGCTCTACGATCGTGTTAGACCGGGACCTACGGTTTAAAAAGTGGATTCCGAACCACTACAAACATCCATGGCACCGCCGGGACTCGAACCCGAAGCCTGTGGTACCGAGCGCCAGAGAGCTAACCACTCGGCCATTCAGGCCCTAATAATAAAAATAATTATCCAGCCTAAGGATTTATCGTGTTTATTCCTTACATAAACATGATAACCTTCCTTTAAGCAGCCGTGATAATTTGAGTTGAGTTGGTTTGTCGCTCTACGGCCATTTTGTGCACACTTTAGGCTAATAGTCCGGGCATACAGTTTAACGTGGATTCCGAATCATTAACAAACATCAATTCCACCGCCAGGATTCGAACCTGAAGCCTGTGGAACCAAAGACCACAGCCGTGATAATGAAATCCAAGTCGTTGTCTATCAAGTTTCAGCGACATTTAAGAACTATTTTAATGATATGAATTATAAAAACAATTTTATTCAAACCAATAAAAATCTGTGTTTAAATTAGAATTATTTCTGTTTCATTATATCCAATTCCAAACCAAAAAAATAAACAGTTAATTAATTAAAGATCAAAAATCAACGCTGGCGAAACACAATTACAGTAATTATTAATTAAAGATTGCAAATCCGAAACAAAACTTATTTCTCAAACATAGTTTGGGGACCTAATTAATTCGAAATAATTTAGCTAAACGCGAACTCCTTTCGAAAGATTAATTCGAAACCATTATTAAAAAAAATAATAATAAAAGGGAACAAATAAATTAGAACGAGGGCGGCTGTTGAAAAGAGAACTACAAAAACAAAATTTTAATTGGCATCCATTAATTTTCACAAAGTGTTGAAGTGTAATTATATTTAGTTTGGAACGCGCAGTTGAAACGGTTTTAAAAATAGGAAAATTCCTAGATATAAATGTTGATTAAAGAAACAAAAATTGCTACTAATATTTGCCACTTTAAAATCACAAAATATTATTACATTTAAATAATGGAACAAAAATAAGTTTTAGATTAAATAGGCAATTCTTCTATTTAAGTTAAATTAAAGTTTTTAATCCATTTTTTAAAATTTTAAATTGTTAAATATTCCAAAATATATATATTTTTCTTTTTAATAAATATATTAAATATTACATTATATTATAAAATTAGGTTAAAATATCATTGTTATAGTTTATTAAAGACAGACTATAAAATCAGTTACAAGATTTTATGAATTGAAAATATATTTAGGTAGCATTTTATGGTACATAACTTGAAGACTAAAAAAAAAAAAAAAAAATTAGATAAAGAAAGACGAAAAAGATTTAATCTACTTTTTTTAATTTTAAATTATTAAATACCTTGAAATTTTTTTTTTTTTATTTTTAAATATTTCTGAAAATAAGAACCAAACATACCTATAAAAGTCCCTTTCTAGAACCTAAAATGCTCGATTTCGGGTTTGAGTTCCGGCGGTGCCATGAATATTTGTAGAGGTTCTGAATCCACTTTAAACTGTAGGTCCCGGTCAAATTATCCCAAAGTGTGCATAAAATGACCGTAGAGCGATAGACCAACCCATCAACAAAATCAATCGAAGTTTCATCGACGATTGACTCCTGGCCCTGTGGCTTGAACTCAGAAGGTCTCAGATTGGAATCCCTTTACGACTTCTATTGCAGTCTCTGCTTTCAGAAAAGAGGATTTGGAGGAGATAATTATAGAATGTGTAAAACTCTTTCACGGCCAACGGGTTGATCTTTTAGGAGTTTACCTTTCATATGTCATGGAAGCTATACCTAAATTTCTATGTGTGGAATCTACACCTGAAAAACCTCTGATGATTAGAAACCTCTTACGGCATCTATTGCAGTCCCTGCTTTCAGATATAAGAAGATTTGAAGGAGATAATTATAGTGTATATGAACCTCTTTCACTGTCAATGAGATGATATCATGAGAGTTTACCTTTCATATGTCATGGAATCTACACCTAAACTTCTACGTGTGGAATCTACACCTCAAGAAAACCCCAAAAGGCAATGACCTATTATCTCATTTAGCTCTTCGTGGTATACATAAATCTAGCATGAGGTCGAAAGATTTAAAAAATAATAATAAACCACTTATTTATATCATTAACTAAAAATGCCATGGCTGCTTTAATTAAAAACTTAAGATAAATAATAAAAAAGATAAATAATTATAAATAAAATAGTGTAATTATGAAAGTCAAATGCCCATTTTGAATTCCTCCAATACACAATTGATATTTTCTCAGTGTTATTAGCAGGCAACATTGACCCAAGCGGAAACCGTTATGCTAAGAATGAGGAAGAAATCCATTGTTGATATTCGCGTGTGATTATAACCAAGTCCTCTCTTAAATTTATCTTGGCACGACATTTCTTATTATCTCACAATACTTTATTCAGATTTCTTTATTTGCCATTGAGAAACAATCAAGTATATTGATGGTAAATTTAGATTGAAATGCAAAACAAATTTTTACATGCTGTTGTTTATTTTAGAAATAAATTAGATTGTATTATCATGTCAAACCATAAAAATTAATAAATTTATATAATGAATTTGTTAAACTTTTCCTATGTTTTGTTAACAAAATATAATAATAAAGGTTTCGGAAAAATTAATTAATGAATTTTGTGGTGAATCGTACAGCAAAGTGCTGAAATAATTATTTTCTTAATATTGATAATATTTATTTTTGATCATGTTTATCAGATAGAACTCTATGTTGCCGTACTTTACTTTTATACTTTTTAAGTTCCATAAATGTATAAGATTAAAAAACAAACTAAGAATACAAAAAGGAAATTAGATTAAATTCTCTTAAAATATATTTTTCATTTTGCAAATCTCATTTCATATCGTTATAGAAAAGCCCAATATCTTTTACATACAAGATAACATTTCATATCTCATCTATAGCGAAAGACAATATCTTTATGCATACACGATTTCATTTCATATATCAACTGAGGAAAGCACAATATCTTTTTACATACACGATCTCATTTCATATCTCAATTGTAGGAAAACACAATATCCTTTTACATACATGATATCATTTCATAAACTATAGAAACACACAATATATTTTTTACATGCACGATCTCATTTTATCTCAACTATAGGAAAACACACCTTTTACATACACGATCTCATTTCGTATAGGAAAGCACAATATCCTTTTACAAATACGATCTCTTTTCATATCTACATCATACGTACACAATTCATTTATATCACTTCACATGACAGAAATTTTCATATTTGCAAAGAATGAACTGGAGAATTTTATAAATATTCCCACATAGTATTCTAAAGCTTAAGAATCTTTTTATTCATATAAAAAAAAATAAAAAATTTAAGTCAAAACAATTAAATTTCTAATGTACTATTTTACCAAAAACAAATACACTTCATCAATTCAATAAAAAAAAAGATTTCAGGGTTTTTTTTACATCTTTATCAAAAAATAAGACAAATAAAAGATTAAAAATAAATAATCAATATCACGATCTCATTTTATATTGCAACTACAGAAACGCACAATATCTTTTACATACACATTCCATATAACTATAGGAACGTAGAATATCTTTTTTCCTATAGTTGTGATATGAAAGGAGATTATATGTGTAAAAGATATTGTGTTTCTATAGTTTATGAAATGATATCGTGTATGTAAAAGATATTGTGTGTTTCTATAGTTTATGAAATGATATCATGTATGTAAAAGATATTGTGTGTTTCTATAGTTTATGAAATGATATTGTGTATGTAAAAATATATTGTGTATTTCTATAGTTTATGAAATGATATCGTGTATGTAAAAAGATATTGTTCATTCCTATAGTTGAGATACGAAATGAGATCGTATATGTAAAAATATATAAAAAACGAAAACTAAATTTAAATTTGATTACGTCCACAAAAAATTACAAATTTCAGCTCTGATATAAAAAAAATATGAAAAGATATAAAAATGTCCCATTCGTTAAAGCATGTTATAAACTTTAAAAGAATGAAATTCATTAAAATAATTTCAATCGAATAGGCTGAAATCAGTCACCCTTTAAATCAGTTCAGCACTACACTTTAAAAAAACCGTTAAAACGCTAAAGCACACATTGCAAACTACACTAATTAACAAATCATTTGCTCCATCTTCTCATAAAAGACCGATTTTCGATCTAATGGCGAGCGACATCAAACTAAGCTTTAGAACTAAACTTTATTTTGAACTAAGCTTTACTCATTACTCATGGTATATGTGTTAGTTTTACGAATCTATTGACGAAATTTCTTTTTCACAAGTTGGAGAAATAAAAGGGCCAGTAATCTTTCAGATGTTTGTTTACATTTCTAGGAGTTCGCAATAGAAACAAAGTAACTCTTTACTTCAACTTTGAAATGGAACAGCAATGTTATTTTCATCATAAACGTGACGTAATAGAATAGTATTTCGGGGTGTTGATGAAGGAAAAATTAAGTACTTCATCATTTGTTAAGAATTTTACATTAGCTCGTTGCGTTTTAATTTTTATCAAATCCAACTTTTTTTCCTTTATTCTTTAATAAATTCATTTTGAAAAGTTTAATTTCTATTTAATAACATCAAAGGCTTAAAATAAAAAGTGGTGCGAAATCTAACCACGAACTAATTACCACTAGGAGACATTTATCGTCAATTTTGATCGAGTTGAATTACGTCATTTATGTTAATTATCTAAAGCTTGGGACTAAACTTTATTTTGAAACATTTTATTTGACATTGTTTATTTCAACTTTGAAATGGAAACAGTAACTTTTATTTTTCTTCATAAACATAATTTATCACAATAATATTTCGATGTAATGACGAAAGTAAAATTAAGTACTTCATCATTTGTGAAGAATGTTGCAATAGTTTGCTTTGGTTTATTCACAAATTCAAGTATTTTTTTTCTTTTTTCTTTAATAAGTACAACACAAAAACTAATTTTCGATTTAGCTGTTCGTAACATCAAAGACTTTAAATAAAAGTGGTTGCGAAATCCAACCTCTAGCTAATTATCACTAGAAGACATTTATCGTGAATTTTGGTCTAGTTGAATTCCGTCTTGTATTTTAATTCCGTCTTGTAATAATATTTAAAGCTTAGAACTAAACTTTATTTCAGGAAATAAACTTTTACTAGTTACTTGTGGTGTATGTGTTAGTTTTAGAAATCTAATGAAGATAATTATTTCCATATTGACAAAATAGGCATGTGAAAAATCAATACTCTTTCAGAATTTTCTCTACATTTCTGGAAAGAAATAAAATTGTTGTATATTTCAATTTTTAAGAGGAAATAGTAACTTTATAAGTAACTTTATGTATAAATGGATATTTGTGTATACAGAAATTGCAATGTAACTTAAAAACTATAACACTTAATGTTCTTGGTTTGGTTTGGTTTGTTGCTCTACAGTCATCTGATGCAACACTTTGGGCTAATTAGACCGGGACCTACAGTTTAACGGGGACTCCGAACTATTTACAAACATCCATGTCCATTCGCCAGGATTCGAAGATCAAACATGAGGTTCCAAAGCACGGAGTGCTAGTCAATTGATCATCAGGCCGATTAATGTTCTGGACATGGATGGTAATATATAATGGGACTTTAATTAGGTAAAGGTAAGGATTAATTGTCTTAAATAGCGAATTAAGGAATGGGACAATTTTATTTGGCGTTTTTATTCGATTCCGTAATTGTTCATTGATTGAAGACCGTTATTGATCTAACAATGTCTTCAATGAAAGATATAAAATATCCCCTTCTTCAAAGAAGAAGTTCATTAGATTTCACTTTTAAAAGAATGAAATTTATTTAAGAATTGGAACAGAGTGGCTGAAATCAGTTACACTTTAAGGCAATCCAATGACACTACATTTAAAAAAAAAAAACCGTTAAAACGCTTAAGCAAACATTGGAAACTGCGCTAATTAACAAATTATTCACTCCATCTTATCATAAAAGACCGATTTTCCATCTAATGGCTACCGACATCAAAGACTGTTAAGTGGGAATGAGAAATAAAAGTGGTACAAAAAATCCAACCACGAACTAATTACCACTAGAAGACATTTATCGTGAATTTGTTTGGCGTTAGTTGAATTTCATCATATTTTAACTAATAAGGCTTAGAACTGAACTTTTTTGTGATAAGCTTTTTACGCGTTACTTGTGGTATAGTATTAGTTTTTACGAATCTATTGAGGGAAATATTTTTTTATTTTTCACAAATCGAAAAGTAAAAGGGTCAGTAATCTTTCAGACGTTTATTTTTCATTTCTAAAGATTTCAAAATGGAGATAAAGGAACTGTTTACTTCAACTTTAAAATGGAACAGCAGTTTTATTTCATTAACATAACGTGACGTAAGGGAATAATATTTCAGAGTGTTGATGAAGGAAAAATTAAGTACTTCGTCGTGAAAAATTCTACAATAGTTTGTGTTTGTTTTATTCTGAAATCCATGCATTTCATGTATTTCTTTTCTTTATTCTATAATAAATACATCACTAAAGACCAATTTTCTATTCAGTTGTTCGTAACATCAAAGACTTTAAATTAAAAATTAAAAGAAATCAACCACAAACTAATTACCAGTAGATGACATTTATCGTGAATTTGATCTAGTTGAATTTCGTCATGTATTTTAATTAGCTAAAGCTAAAACTAAACTATATTTTGAAATAGACTTTACTCTTCCCTAGAGTTCTATTGTTAATTTTTGGAATCAAATAAAACCAATTATTCACAAACGTATTCACAAAGAGCTCATGTTAAAGGATCAATCCTCTTTCAGAATTTCTTGTACATTTCTAGGGTATTCGCAATAGAAATAAAGATGATGTATATTTCATTGTTGAAGGGGAAATATAATCTTATCGATATATGTATAAATGGATATCTGTGTGGAATAAATTCTATTGTAACTTGAAAACTATAATATTTAATGTTTTGTGAGTAGATGGTAATGGATAATGAGATTGTAACTATTGCGGGGTCTGTGAGATAGGGAGTGTTTCTCTTAAATAGCGAAATTGTAGTTATACTCGAATCAATGAATGTGACAATTTCATTTATCATTTTTAATTGATTCTATAATTGTTCATTACTTTATTAATGTAACGATGTCTCCAAGGAAACATTGATATCCGTGTATTTCCAGATTAACAGCTAATTTTCATCATAAACGTAACATAATAGCATGCTATTTCCGTATATTGTGAAAATAAAAATAAATTATTTCATCTGTGAAAAACTAAACAATGGCAGGCTTTGTTTTTCTTTTAGCTCAAAATCTATATGTCTCTTTATAAACTCGCTACTAATTATATCTAAAAAAATTTTATAAACTTGCTTAATTTATATTTTGATTGACCGTGTTTCTTTCTCCAATGGACTTTACTGTGTGCCACTCTGGAGTAAAGGTCGAAAAATGGCCAAAGGCACTCCGTGAACTTAAATGATGATGATTGATTAACCGAACATTGACATTTTTATTAAATTTAACAAACATTATTTAAAGTGGTCCTTGGGATAGTGCATAAGGTTTCTATTGCTCGGATGGTGCTTGATTTGGTCAAAGTTCAAGCCAAAATTACTTGGCTCAAACTAAACGATGCCTAACAGAAAGCTTTATTGTCTCTATTGGGAATGGGCACGTTAAATTTGTCGGTTGGAATGTTCTTCGATGTTCTTCTTCTTCTTTGAGGCTAAGGATGCATAGCCTGAAATGTTACTTCAGGTTTGCGATGTTATAAATGGTTATGGTGCAATGGTAATATTGGTGCAATGTAGAAACCGTCTTGAGTTTTCTCCGAGGTAACACTGAATCCACTACATGTTAGTTGTTTTACATCTATAACAATTTCACAATAGAAATAAAGATGCTGTTCAAAAAAGAAGATAATGGTCAAAATCAACTGCAATTCAAAAACAGTAATGACGTAAATTGATACGAATAATATTAAAGTGTTTTGATGGATAGCTCATTGGCTTCTCATCTGTGGATATTCGGTTAGAATCTGTTTCTGAAAGTGGAAAGTTTCTGTGTATATTTATGGGATTGACATGTTAAAGCAGTACAGCGTAAAATCCTACTGTTGAACTAGTAGAACTAGTGCCATCGTACCCCTAGGTGCTATTCCCTGAGAGAGTATCCCCCAATTTGAGGTAGCAGACTCTCTGTAGCGCATTATGCGTTACATTAAATCCATTACACATCGAGTTAATGGCGAATGAACTAAGATAATGATACCCGATATCGGAAAACAACATCAATATTTAAATAAATAGGGCCCGATGGCCAAGTGCCTAGCGCTTTGGTGCTCTGTACTACAAGTTTCGAGTTCCAGTTCCGGTGATGCCATGGATGTTTGTAATGGTTCGGAATACACTCAGGTCCCGGCCGTAGATAGTAAAGGTTGGTATTTGTAAAAACAAAAACAAAAAACCGCAGGTCCCTGTCTAAATAGGATCGTAGAGCGTTGCGGGGTAGTGTTACTCGCGTCCGTAGCATATCTTCAAGCTACACGTGCCCCCTGAGTAGTGCCAAGTGAGTAACGTCGGTGCTGTTCTTTCTTATGGCATAAAGATTAACTGTCTTGACATTGCCAGCTACATTAGAAAAAAATATTTAAATAAATCAAGTAAGTTATTAGTAATTAGTAAGTATTATGCGTAAGAATAAGCTTCAAAAACGGTACAAGTAAGTTATCTAAATTCCGAATTTAAGGTCTTAAAGGTGGTTGCTCGACTCTGAACATTGTTCAAATCTTAATTGTTATTAGAGAGTTTTGCATACCGTATTTTTATCGTCCGATATTTTTTTCTCCCTAGCGCGCATGCTCATAGGAAATTGCGCATGCTTATCTGTAATAATGTGTCCTATGAGCATGCGCGCTAGGAAGAAAAAATATCGTCCGATAAAAATACGGTATTCAAAAACTCTCTATTATCAGTTATCAGACCTATTAGTAAACCAAACCGAAAATTCTTTGCCTATGCAGGAGGGGTCAATGTATTTATAGGTTAAGCCATTTTATTACAATAGAAGATAGATTATATAAACCCCTCATATGCCTGCTCCAGGACTGTTTATTGCAAATAGCAGTTAATCAAAGTAGATGTAATGTAACAGTACCAGGTAATACCTGATGTAACAGTGATGAATAATGTCACATGCGTCAAACGATATCCGAGAATAATATATTGTCACACTGGTTCATGACGATCAAATTTTAATTATACAGAGTGATTATAAAATATCTGAAATTCAAAGCGTATGCCATCAGATGTCAGGTTTAAAAGATTCCTCTTGCCATGGTGCGTGCTTGAGTGTTATCCACCATCTACCCCATACAAATTGCCATCGTGTGTAGTAGATGTCCTTGAAATTGTGTCAAATACATTAAAATATTTTACTTTATGCTACTTTCTTTGTAATTATTGCCTGTTTTCACTTTTTTTCTTATTCTCTTTTGCGCGGGGATTTTCGTGCTGCAGTATTGATAGTTTTTCACTACATAGATCATTATTATTTAAATAGTAGATGTATCTATAAGGTATATATATTTTTCCATATGATTTTGAACGCGTACTTCAAAATAGCTTAAACCTAAATTCCATTCAGTTTCTGTGAATGGTATAATAGCTAGGGACTCGTACATCGAGAAATTTTGTTTTTAGCTAATCACCCCAAATTTATAAAAAAAAAAAACCAACTCTGAAGAATTTTCCAATCAGAACAATACGTTTTCTCACGTAACAATTTTATTAACGTAAATCATTATTTCTATTACTTTGTTTATAATAAAGAAGTAGTAGTAAGAAGTAGTAATAAGTTTAATCTAAAATTTGAGAATCAAAGTGATACAAAAAAAAAAATTGCATGCGTAAGAAGTTAAGCACCAATGATTACCAATTTCTGCGAACCAATTTCTAACACAACGGACAACAATTTACAATGCAAAATAAAACTAAATCCACACGCCATCTGCCATTTAGGTCAAAACCACCCATTATCGAACCATCAATTCCCGCAATTCTTTCCTCAAATGTCACTTACAAGGCAGGAAGGTCAAGATGACGTCCAGGCTTCTATTGATTTGGGTTTCACTGAGGAGAAGACACACTGACACAGTTATTCGAGACGTATCATTCCTCCTCCTCAGTCATTTTCGCTGTCGGACTGACGGCCAGAAGCCTTGACCCCATTCAGTCTGGTGGCCGTCAATCAGTTTTTCTTATAAGAACTGACTTGTGGGATGTTGGTGGATTAGTGGGACGAATAATATCTTTGTTTTTTGTTTCAGTTCCAGTTTGTTTTTTCTGGGCGGTATGCATTGGCGTATGCAATTGTCAATTCCAGTAAAGGTTTTGGTTTCCAGTATTAAAAATTTGACGTCTGGCTGATTATTCAATTTCTTCTATTAGTTCACACTCTCCCTATATATATCTTGTTCAAATTTTCAATCGTTCATAAAATACTTTTTATTCATCCACTCAACTTCAATTGCATTTTTTGAACTTGTAGTGGATGACACTGGATGTTGATGCAGCTTTTTTTTTTTTTCCAAATATTAACTCAATTCAATTTGTTGAATTAATTTTAGTTTTTTTTTTAGAATTAGGTTGCATGTATCTACCAATAGATGGTGCCAGATAAACTTAAAAAAATGAATGGAAATTATTTGTAAAGTACTTTCTGCAACACAGTGAAAAAAGTAGGGATTGATGAACATTTTTTTTTTTTTTATATTACTTGTTTTTAGATTCTAATAGAAAGGTCTTGATAAGGTAGGTGGGAGGTTGATTAAATGAGGTTATTTTCTTCCGTACTCGTTATTTTTTTGTTCTAATGCAGCCGGTAAACATTTAGACACTTGGCTTTTTAAGTCAAACGCTGCACTGATATTACTCACTTAGCACTACCAAGGAGGAGCGTGTAGCTTGAAGATAAGCTACGGATGCGGAGTAACAATACCTTCGTAACGCTCTATGATTCTGTTAGACCGGGACCTACGGTTTAAAGTGGATTCGGAACCACTACGAACATCCATGGCACCGTCGGGCCTCGAACCCGAAATCTGTGGTACCGAGCGCCAGAGCACAGGCCCTTGTACAGTTGTTATGTGGGGTTTTTTCACTAGCCACTTGGCTATCACACAAAATATTTATCGCTCAAGTCTTTAGTATCACAGACTTTTGGTTCTAATTCAGGGGTGGCATGGATGTTTGTAAGTGGCTCGTATTCCACTTTAGAGATTGTAGCTCGCGGTCTGATTAGCTCCAGCGCGCAAAAAATGATCATATAGCTGAAACCTAAGGTTTGGTTTGGTTTGTCGCTTGACGGTCATCTTATGCACATTTTAGGCTAAACAGACCGGGACCTATAGTTTAAAGTGGATTCCGAACCACCAACGCCGCCATTCCGAACCACAAGCGCTTTAAAAGCCTTTCAGTGCACAATAACCGCATAGTTATGGCACAAAGAAAGCATTTGGATGATTTTTTACGTGGTAGAATTATCGGACGACTGGAATGTGGACGTACCCAGCTGGAAGTACCCGAGGAACTTGGAATCGCCCAGAGTGTCATCTCCAGGCTTTGGCAACGATTCCAAGAGGATGGTAATGTGAGTAGATGTTACAGCACAGGTCGCCCCCGAGTTACAACGCCGAATGAGGACCGGTATTTAGCAGTTACTGCCAAAAGAAACAGACGGAGCACAGCATCAGACCTGTCTCGTTAGCTCTCTTCAGCTACCGGTACGACAGTTTCAAGGCAGACCGTGTACAGACGCTTAGGCATGCTCGTAGGCCTGTCAGATGTGTTCCACTTACCGCAACTCACTGTCGCCTGCGATTAACCTGGAGTAGAGCGCATGCATTGTGGACACCGCAACAGTGGTCTTGTGTGATGTTTTCCGACGAGTCCAGGTTTAGTTTGCAGTCTGATTCTCGCCGGACTTTCATATGGAGAGCGCCAGGTACCCGTTACCACCAAGAGAACACCATTGAACGACACCGTTACGGTGGTGCAGGATGGCTCGTTTGAGGAGGAATTATTCTTGGTTCCAGAACTGACCTGCATGTTCAGAGTGTAACGATGACAGGCCACATCTAGCGGGATGTCATTCTGGAACAACATGTACGTTTGTTTCGGGGCGCCATGGGTGCTGAATTTCTGTTTATGGATGACAACGCCCGTCCTCACCGTGCAAACATTGTAGACGAATGCCTTCAATTGAGGATATCACCCGTATGGATTGGCCAGCATACTCACCGGACTTGAATCCAATAGAGCATGTGGGATATGCTTGGCCGACGAATTGCAGCCCGTCAACCCCCTCCCACCTGTCAACCGGAACTTCGGAGGGCATTGCTTGATGAGTGGTGTAATATTCCCCAAGGTCACATTGATAATTTGATACTCAGCATGCCTAGGCGTTGTAAGGCCTGTATTGCATCGTCCGGGAGACATACTCCATATTAACCATCATACTAACCCCTGTTATACTGTTTTTTGTAAATAGGTTCTTTTTGAAATTTGCTCCAGGGAGTAAAAATCGCAATTTTATTAATTATATCAAACATATAGCATCTTTTTTGCTCTTTACCTTTCGTTTAATAAATAGACGTTACAAATAAGTCAAATTTGTTTTGCTTCTGTCTCTTTCTTTGCCTGAACTTCATTATCCTTAATTTATGGACATGAGTGCAGATTCCATTTTAATCTGTAGGCCCTGATCTAGTTATATATTGAATGCAAAACAATAACAACCAAATCAATCAGTAGCATGTAACACATTATTGCTTCTAGAGAGAAGTAATAAATTTGGTTTGACAAATACATCATTAGCATCCGGACTAATAGATAGATTTGGACTGAACTGCTAAATGTTGAAGATTGTTATTTTTATTGTTTTGGCTTGTGAAGCGATGAATGTAGATTCCATTTTAAGTTGTAGGTCTCTGTCTAATTAGACCTCGCGTGAAAAAAAATTATCATAGAACGACAAACCAAACCAATCCGTACTAGTGTAAAAATTGTTATTTCTAAAAAGAAGTAATCAGTTTTTAGAAATATCAGTTATGGAATGACGGTAGATTAAGAAGAAGAAAATGTGTTTCTCTTTTGCACTATTTGAGAACATAAAAAATTGTTTTTTAATTAGATAACTTGTGATTTTGTTTGTTTGTCGCTCTGCGGTCATTTCGAACTTGAGTCTGTGGAACCAAAAGCCAGAGCGTTAGTCAATTGGCCACCAGGCCTCTAAATAACTTGTGAACATGTGGTAATTTACTTCTTCAAGGAAAATATAATTTATTTCAAACGAAATATAGCGGTCAGATGGCTAATTGGCTAGTGCTCTGGCCTTTAGTTCTTCAGATTCGTATCGTAGAGCTGGCATGGATATTTGTGTTAAAAAAAAGTCATTGAATTTATTTTGGGAATTTTTCTTAATACATTAGTAAAGATCACAGTAGATAAAATTTCGTAAATTCGATCGAGAATCGATGTAAAAATCAATACTAGTAGTTGGAAGTTTTTGGCCAACTTCCCACCCCACCCAAGTTTAAAGCATGTATGTTAAATATAAATTCCTCCCTCACATATTTTTATTCTGAGGAAAAATGGTTTGGCGTTCAGCGTCATAGATTTTGGGTTCGAGTTCCGGGGGTGCCATGGATGTTTGTAGGGCTTCGTAATCCACTTTAAATAGTAGGTCTCAATCTAATACAATCGTCGAGCATTGTCTTGAGGTTTAGCCTTAGGTTGTGTCTTCACTCCTCGTGGTACCCAGCTAAAGTGAAGCTGCACATTACCCTTATTCAGGGTTCAGTCGCCTGCGACGGGTTTTATGGACCTGGTACATGGATTCCTGTACCAAGGGGATTAGTAACAACAGCAAGAGGAAAACGAACAATAAAATCTACATTAAGTATTTCAGTATATATATTTGTTTACTGACAAAACCGTAAATCATTTATCATAACCGTAAATCTTGGTTGACTTTACATTTTACAAAGTCTAAAAGGAAATAGAATGTAAAATCTACATGCTAGAAACCAAAACAACACGCCAACCTAACACAAAATATACATTAAGTATCATAGTATATATATATATATATATTTACTGACAAAACCGTAAATTATTTATTGCTTTATTTTCATTTTACGAAATACAAAAAGGAAGTAGAATACAAAACCAACACGCCAACACTAACCAAAATCTACGTTAATCTTAGTAAATACCTTAAGTATCTTAGTACTTCTATTCGTTTACTGAAAACACCATAAATCCTTTATCGCTTTATTTACGAAGTCCAAAAGGAACGCAGAATGTAAAATCTACATCCTAGAAACCAAAACCAACATAAAAACCCCAACCCAAAATCTACATTTAGTATATCTATTTGTTTACTGTCAAAACTGTAAATCATTTATCGCTTTATTTACGAAGTCCAAAAGGAACGCAGAATGTAAAATCTACATCCTAGAAACCAAAACCAACATAAAAACCCCAACCCAAAATCTACATTTAGTATATCTATTTGTTTACTGTCAAAACTGTAAATCATTTATCGCTTTATTTACGAAGTCCAAAAGGAACGCAGAATGTAAAATCTACATCCTAGAAACCAAAACCAACATAAAAAACCCCAACCCAAAATCTACATTTAGTATATCTATTTGCTTACTGTCAAAACTGAAAATCATTTATCGGTTTATTTACGAAGTCCAAAAGGAACGCAGAATGTAAAATCTACATCCTAGAAACCAAAACCAACATAAAAACCCCAACCCAAAATCTACATTTAGTATATCTATTTGTTTACTGTCAAAACTGTAAATCATTTATCGCTTTATTTACGAAGTCCAAAAGGAACGCAGAATGTAAAATCTACATACTAGAAACCAAAACCAACATAAAAACCCCAACCCAAAATCTACATTTAGTATATCTATTTGCTTACTGTCAAAACTGTAAATCATTTATCGCTTTATTTACGAAGTCCAAAAGGAGCGCAGAATGTAAAAATCTACATACTAGAAACCAAAACCAACATAAAAACCCCAACCCAAAATCTACATTTAGTATATCTATTTGTTTACTGTCAAAACTGTAAATCATTTATCGCTTTATTTACGAAGTCCAAAAGGAACGCAGAATGTAAAATCTACATCCTAGAAAAACCAAAACCAACATAAAAACCCCAACCCAAAATCTACATTTAGTATATCTATTTGTTTACTGTCAAAACTGTAAATCATTTATCGCTTTATTTACGAAGTCCAAAGGAACGCAGAAATGTAAAATCTACATCCTAGAAACCAAAACCAACATAAAAACCCCAACCCAAAATCTACATTTAGTATATCTATTTGTTTACTGTCAAATCTGTAAATCATTTATCGCTTTATTTACGAAGTCCAAAAGGAACGCAGAATGTAAAATCTACATCCTAGAAACCAAAAACCAACATAAAAACCCCAACCCAAAATCTAATTTAGTATATCTATTTGTTTACTGTCAAAACTGTAAATCATTTATCGCTTTATTTACGAAGTCCAAAAGGAACGCAGAATGTAAAATCTACATCCTAGAAACCAAAACCAACATAAAAACCCCAACCCAAAATCTACATTTAGTATATCTATTTGCTTACTGTCAAAACTGTAAATCATTTATCGCTTTATTTACGAAGTCCAAAAGGAACGCAGTAAATGTAAAATCTACATACTAGAAACCAAAACCAACATAAAAACCTCCCAACCCAAAATCTACATTTCGTATATCTATTTGTTTACTGTCAAAACTGTAAATCATTTATCGCTTTATTTACGAAGTCCAAAAGGAAACGCAGAATGTAAAATCTACATCCTAGAAAACCAAAACCAACATAAAAACCCCAAACCTAAAATCTACATTTAGTATATCTATTTGTTTACTGTCAAAACTGTAAATCATTTATCGCTTTATTTACGAAGTCCAAAAGGAACGCAGAATGTAAAATCTACATCCTAGAAACCAAAACCAACATAAAAACCCCAACCCAAAATCTACATTTAGTATATCTATTTGTTTACTGTCAAATCTGTAAATCATTTATCGCTTTATTTACGAAGTCCAAAAGGAACGCAGAATGTAAAATCTACATCCTAGAAACCAAAACCAACATAAAAACCCCAACCCAAAATCTACATTTAGTATATCTATTTGCTTACTGTCAAAACTGTAAATCATTTATCGCTTTATTTACGAAGTCCAAAAGGAACGCAGAATGTAAATACATCCTAGAAAACCAAAACCAACATAAAACCCCAACCCAAAATCTACATTTAGTATATCTATTTGTTTACTGTCAAAACTGTAAATCATTTATCGCTTTATTTACGAAGTCCAAAAGGAACGCAGAATGTAAAATCTACATCCTAGAAACCAAAACCAACATAAAAACCCCAACCCAAAATCTACATTTAGTATATCTATTTGCTTACTGTCAAAACTGTAAATCATTTATCGCTTTATTTACGAAGTCCAAAAGGAACGCAGAATGTAAAATCTACATCCGAGAAAACCAAAACCAACATAAAAACCCCAACCCAAAATCTACATTTAGTATATCTATTTGTTTACTGTCAAAACTGTAAATCATTTATCGCTTTATTTACGAAGTCCAAAAGGAAACGCAGAATGTAAAATCTACATCCTAGAAACCAAAACCAACATAAAAACCCCAACCCAAAATCTACATTTAGTATATCTATTTGCTTACTGTCAAAACTGTAAATCATTTATCGCTTTATTTTACGAAGTCCAAAAGGAACGCAGAATGTAAAATCTACATCCGAGAAACCAAAACCAACATAAAAACCCCAACCCAAAATCTACATTTAGTATATCTATTTGTTTACTGTCAAAACTGTAAATCATTTACCGCTTTATTTACGAAGTCCAAAAGGAACGCAGAATGTAAAATCTACATACTAGAAACCAAAACCAACATAAAAACCCCAACCCAAAATCTACATTTAGTATATCTATTTGTTTACTGTCAAAACTGTAAATCATTTATCGCCTTATTTACGAATTCCAAAAGGAACGCAGAATCAAATCTACATCCTAGAAACCAAAACCAACATAAAAACCCCAACCCAAAATCTACATTTAGTATAACTATTTGTTTACTGTCAAAACTGTAAATCATTTATCGCTTTATTTACGAAGTCCAAAAGGAACGCAGAATGTAAAATCTACATCCTAGAAACCAAAACCAACATAAAAACCCCAACCCAAAATCTACATTTAGTATAACTATTTGTTTACTGTCAAAACTGTAAATCATTTATCGCTTTATTTTCATTTTATGAAGTCGAAAAGGAATTAAATCTACACCTTAAGCAAAACCAATCCCAATGAAAAGTAACCATCCTAAACGAAACCAAATCTAACACTTCAACCCCAACCCAAAATATATTATTAGTTTACTGACAAAACCGTAAATCATTTATCGCTTTATTTATGAAGTCAAAAAGAGAAGTAGAGAGCAAATTTACATCCTAGACACCCAAACCAACACGCCAACCCAATACTATACAATTAACAAAAACCAACCACTTTTTTTTATTTCATTTTTAACGAAACCGATACCAGGATATGACGAAATAGGTCACTTCTATTTTACGACCAAAGAATACTTTTTTTCCTTCACAGCAGCACTCTTTAACTTTTTCGTATCGACTCTAAAAAAGGGTGGATCGTGAGATTTAGAGGGCTGTTAGAACAATGGAACAGAACGTTCGCGAGGGCCTCTTGCTGGGGTCAAGTAGATCCCATGATCGGCCGTAAACTCTGCATCCGCTTGTAGCGGTCACGCCCCATGTAGATGACCGCTTCGATCGAAAGTGGCACATGTTTTTCTACGTGCTGTGTAGAATAAAAGGGTTCGAGATATTCCCAATGATTTTATCAATGCCTTTTAATAATGCGTGGTACACGCGCTTGAAGGTTTCATTAATTTCCTTTTTCCCCTGTTTCTTATGTGAGGTTTTGTGAAGTAATCATTGGTTTTAATGAAATTTAAGTACAGGTATCAATTAGCAAAATAATTTTGTTAAATTATCCACTTGAATATTTCATTTATATTATTAAATAGAATATAAAATATTTTTTAGGAGGAATTTAAAAAAATTCTTATTTGGAAAGTGTAACATTTGATGGATGTAAACATTTAGGCCTATAGCATTAATTTGTTGAAACTCTTACGAGTTAATTTATTGTTTGTTTCTAGGTAAGTCTAACATTTAATGTTCGTATCGTGGGCCTGAATGGCCGAGTGGCTAGCTCTCTGGTGCTCGGTACTAAGGTTTCGGGTTGAAGTCCCGGCGGTGCCATGGATGGATGTGCGTAGTGGTTCGGAATCCGCTTTAATCCGTATGTCCCGGTTTAATAGGATTGTAGAGCGTTGCGGGGGCATGCATGTTACTCCGTGGTTTATCTTCAAGTACACACGCTCCCCTGGATAATGCAAAATGAGTAACGTCTATGCAGCGCTCGCCTTAAGGCATCCAAGACAAGTGTCTAAGTGTTTGCCAGCTGTATTAGAACAAAAAAATATTTTTCTTAGAATGAACATAATAAAATCCTTATTTGGTAAACGTAACATTTGATGGATGTAAAAATTTAGGCGCATAACATTAATTTATTGAAAACCTTATGCGTTAATTTATTGTTTGTTTTTGGGTAGGCCTAACATTTAATGTTCGTATCTTGGTAAGTGTGACATTTAATATCTGGGTAAGCGTGATATTTAATGTATATATCATGGTAAGTGTAACAATTAATGTTTGTGTATGGTTAAATTTAACATTTAATGTAGTATCTGGGAATATATAACATTAAATGTTTGTATCCGGATTAACCTATTATTTAATATATCTTAGTAAGTATAACACTTGATGTTTGTATCTTCACAAGTCTAAAATTTAATGTTTTTATCTGAATTAGCCTAATATTTAATGTATCTCAGCAAGTGTATCATTGGATTTGTATCTTTGCAAGTCTAAAATTTATTGTTTGTATCAGCCTAATATTTAATGTATCTTAGTAAGTGTAACCTTTAGTGTATGTATCTTGTAAATCTAACATGTAATGTTTGTATCTGAGTTAGCTTAATATTTAATGTATCTTAAGTGTAACATTTAATGTTTGTATCTGAGCAAGTCTAACATTTAATGTTTGTATCTGGATTAGCCTAATATTTAATATATCTTAATAAATATAACATTTAATGTTTATATCTGCGTAAATGTAACAGTTACTGTTTGTACTTTCGTAAGCATAACATATAGTGTTTACATCTGGGTAAGTGTAATATTTTATGTTAATGCATGCAAAACATTTAGTTGGTAGCGTCCGCCTGAGTCATTCCTTTTCAGAAACGAAAAACTTAATGAAAATTTTTACAATGTGTATAAGTGATTCGCATCGTCAAGTTTCTGATGAGTGTTTTCCTAGTTTTCTCCATACGACACACAAATGCAAAGAAATTACCCCAAATAGTTCTCGTGAAGTGTGATATAATCTCCTCATCAACTGTCCGGCCATACATAAGCTGAAAGCGAGAACAACCTATCTATCACAAATAATAATAATAAATAAGTAAATACATTGAAATAAAAAATAAAAAAAAAAAAAAAATTTTTATGTCTTTTTAAATACCTTTCCAGTGTTCGATTTCATCAATCAAAATAAATCAAGTGCTATTCGTACAGTCAATTTTCAAAAAACTTGAATTCAAAACTTGAAAAATTTGAAAAATTCAAAACTTGAAACTCTTCATGCTTTACAATGCCTTTCTTTTTCTTATTTAAATTATTTAGAAAGAAATGTTTCATTAATCCTTTTTAACCTAATTTATTATTTTATGCATTTAAAAATATTATTATAATTATGAAAAGAGTTTTCTGTCTCAATAGCAAAGAAGAACTTGGAACAAATTAAGAATCCTTAGTCAATTTGGTTAAATTAACTAGTAACAATGTCAAGACACCATATTCTATTTAATAGATTAAATAGAAATAATAACTACTGATTGATTACATTGTCACTTGATCACTAATGATTGATTACATTACCTTTTGCACACAATTTCATTGCAATATCTAATTCAATTATATTTGGCAATACAGAATTCTAAATTTTAACGTTTGAAATCACAAAGAATTGTCACGACAATGTTATTACCACTAGACATAAGCCTATCAGCAGCAAAAACATTTCAAGACGCTATATTCTATTTAATTTATAAGAACCCCTACTCAAATGGGATCAAATAAATAGAAATAATGATTACTTATTGATTACTCGTTCATGTGTCACGTTATTTCATTACAATGTCTTATTCAATTTTAATTGACTATACATTCTATATATTTTAACATCTGAAATTGCTATAGTCACAACCAAATTATTGCCATTTGACATATGCCTATCTGCAGCAAAAAATGTCAAGACACTATATTCCATTTAATAGATTCAATACTACATCCTTTAGAGTTGTTTAAAGAACCGGAACTAAAAACAAAATAAAAAGGACATAAAAAAGAAAGAATCGGTTGAAAGAAAAAAAAAAAAATAAAGTCTTCGACTTTTGAACCCGAAGTCAATGAGACGTAACAAAGCTGTAATTTGTATCCTACGCATTCTTTTTGTGGACGTATTGTGCTGTTATTTTGCGAAGAAAATTGAATAGAATTACATATAAAGTGTTATGAAAAGATGGGACAAATAGTTCTTTGAAATATATATGGGTATTGATATTTTTAGGTTACGGAAGTAGGGTATTACCGTGTATTCTGGGAATACTCGGGTGATACCACTTAACCGAAGATTCTGGATGGATGGGAAAATTGGAGATGTCGAATTGTGATGGATTTATTAACAAAAATTGGTTAAAGGATTGCGTGTACATTTTTTTTTTTTTTTTTGACCAAGTTAGGCTGTTCCAAAATACGCCATCTTAAAAAGAAGTAATAAAAGTGACAAATTTATTTATCTTAATTTTTCATTAGTAGGACTAAATTTTCCATTTTTTTTCCCTTTTCACACCATATCAAAAATACGTGAGGCCCTACTCGGTTTTTTGATGGCATGAACTTGAGGTTTGTGTTGAACAAAGATGAAATTTATCTGGTTTGTCGCTTTACAACGTTAATTTTTGCTCATTTTGGCTATTTAGATAGGAATCTACAGTTTAATGTGACCGGAACTACTATCACAAAACATCCATGCCACTGCCAGGATTCGGTTTTGGAAAGATGTGGGTACCAAAGTCAGAATGTGTTCTGTGACGCTCTGACGGTCGTTCAAGCCGCATAAAGAGGAAGAAGCTAAATTGCAAGATGTGCATATTGGCAGCCGGGTAGAACCCGACTGATAATATCGTACCAGTATGAGAGCCCAACGATAGTCAATCCGTTCAAGGTGGTGTTTAACAAACATACAGGCACGTAACCAGTAATTCAGAAACATGATCACCGGTACCAATGGTAAGAAAAATATTATGAGCAAAGTCGAGTGTTAAAATATGAAGATGTTGCGTGGAAGAGTTCTTAAAGGTTAAAGATTAAAATACATAAATAAATGATATTTCAAAATTAAAATAAAATTCTCTGAATTTTGTAAACTTTTTAAATGCATAGTAAAAAGTTAAATAATAAATTTTCGTAAAATATTTTAAATAAAAAATTAAAATTAAAAAATAAAAATATTTTGAAAAATATAAAAAAAATTAATGATATGAATAATAAAAATTTTATATTTTAAAAAATAATAAAAAATAATTTTTAAATAAATAAATAGTTAAAATAAAAAAATTTCAGTAAATTTTTCTTTCAAGTAAATAAAAAAGAAATTAAATAAAAGGCAAAAAATTCTTTAAAAAAAAAAAAATTATGATGAAACAAAATAACGATTTAAATTCATAAAAATTTTTTTTTTTAAGTTTTATTTTTAATGTTATAAAAGCAGTTTTTTAAAAGTTTCTCTCAAAATAATTTTTTAGATGTTGAATTTGATATTCTCAGTTTTATATTTCAGCAAATTTTCTTTGTGAAAATTAATTTTTATTTAGTTTTTATAACACTGTGATTTGAATTAATAATATTATAAAAGAAAAAAAAAATTAAAATATATTTATCAGCAACTGATGCATAAACTTTATAAAAAATCTTCATTATAATGGGCATCAAGAAATAAATAAAGTTCAAATCATCATAAGAAAACATAAATAATAAGAAAAAGTGACATAATAAATTGAATAAAATGGAATTTTCAACAATATGGAGGTTACCCTAAAAGAAATTTAATTTTTTAATTGATAATTATCCGTTTTTAAAAATTGCAAAAAAAACAAACTTTTAGGGGTAAAAACAAATGAAATTCCAAACGATTTTTTTTTTTCAAAAATCTCATTTTTACTTTGAAATAAAATTGTTTTGCTTTCACCAGACGATTTTTTAGAAACAAACGATATTTTAAAACAATTTTAAATTATTTAATTATATAATTATTATTTCATGAAAGAAATTTAAATAAATGTTAGTATAAAATGAAAAAATTTTTAAATAAATTAACTAAAAATATAATTGAAAGTCATAAACAATAAAATAATTAATTAAAAAAAAAAAAATGGATAAAAAAAATTAAATAAAATAAAATAAAAAATTATTAAAAAGACATACATATTTTTACATTATACATATATAATAATTAAAATGAATAATAATCATAATAATTCATTCCAATTAAAATAAATATAATAAATAAAAAAAAATAAAAAAATTTTTAAAAAAATAAATTAAAATAGACAATAATATGTTCATCCGGTAAAAAATTCATTAAAATAGACTTTTATATTGTTTTTACAACCTCACATTTTGATCATATGTGAATATGTTTCCGGTAAATTCTATTCATTAAAATAGATAAATAAATAACCTATGTGTCATAAGTATAACTTAATTTAAATAAATTAACATTTCATTCATTAAAATAAATAGACTTCTAAATGTTAGTACAACCTCATATTTTAGATAATGATTTCTTTTATACGTTAATCCTGTAAGCAAGCACTTAATTTGTGTTTTCAAAACATTGGATTTATATTTAAAAGATAATAAAGAGATAAGTACCAAACAAATCTAAACTATAAATCAAACAATCTACAAGAAATATTTCCTCTTAGTCATTCTTCGAAATCATTGCTGTTTCAAAAGCTATTAAAGAGCAACAAATATTTTCCGGGGAGGCAATTTTCGGATTTTATTGTTACGTAACCCGAAACAAAAGATGAACGAAAAAATAAAACTTAGCAAACCGTAGACGGAAAGGTCAAAACCATAAAGCCAAAGTTCAGTGGTTCGCCGCATAATGGTATAGATATTTCCATCCTTTATATTTTAAGGGCGAAAATTGCGTTCCGTTATGTCGGTCAGTAGAGGTCAGAATGCGTAATACATCCGGTACTTAAATTTTTGATATTTATAGATTTAAATATCTATCCTGGTTCAAAGATTCAATAATTCTGAAATTGGACAGAATTTGTATTAGATGTGATAATAATTGTTTCAATTTTATTTGCTTTTACTTTACCAATGTAAAAATATATTTAGTTCATATATATTTAGATTTTGATGATACATAGTTAGCAAAAGATAGAAAAATTAAATTGTTTAATTATAATAATCAATTTAATTTCTTCTACTTTGCCTATAAATAGCTTATTACAGGTTAAAAGAAAATATATCTAAATACATATATATGTACATCTATATATGTATATAGATATACGTATAATGTATGATATGTATATATATAAATGTATATGCGGCGAGGATAGTGCTCGGGTCCACAGATTTGGGTTCGAGTCTCGGAGGGCAGTGGCTGTTTGTAGAGTTTCAATATACGTTTTAAATTGTAGGTCCCCGCTTAATTTGACTGTAGAGCGTTGACCTGTATGGCTGACAAAACTAGTCCGTAAAAAAAAGAAACATCTCCTGTCTCAAAATATACCCCCTTAAACAGACGGCCTTGGCCACCATGGGGCTGTTGTGCTATATACACACACACACACACACATATATATATATATACTACTGTGCTCATAAAGTAAAACCAAATTTCATTTTAAATTTCACGAGAATATGAAATTTCAATTTTTTCTTTTTCAGGTTGTTAGCACTGTCCTTGACATCTGGGTGAAATTTGACGTTCAAAATATTCATTCGTGTTTGAGTTACACTTCGCTTTGTGAGACGCTAAAACTGATTCCGGCGATTTTGAAATGTCTGAATGAATTGAGCAAAGATTTTGCATTCAATTTTGTTTGCGGAAACGTATAGAATGTTGCAGAAGGCATTCGGTGAGCATTCCTATATCGGAAAGAAATGTTTAGAAATGGTATAAACAGTTCAAAGAAGGCAGAGACCGCGTTGGGCAAGTGCCTCTGGCGACCATCACCCTCAGCAGATGAAGCTCACGTCCAAAAAATTACAGATTTGGTGCGTGCAAACCGTCGATTTACAATTAGAGACTTTGCTGCTGATGTTGGAATTTCAAAAGGATCGGTCCATTCCATTTTGGGCACAAATGCATAAAAATCTCGATGGGCACCGAAAACACTGAATGCGCCAACTCACACTTTGATTATTTGTGACTTTTTTGTCAAAAAGGAAACCCATATCATACCACAACCACCGTATTCATACCGTGCAGCTTCTGACTATTCCCTGAACTTAAAAAGAGCACTCCGGGGACACCATTTTGAGTCGATTGAAGAGATTCAAAGTGAATCGCCGCACACTTTGAAGGCCCATTCCTGCCAATGACTTTTTAGCATGCATTGAGGAGAGGAAAAAAAGTTGACATAAGTGCATTGTATCCGGAGGATTACTTTGAAGCGACAAATAAATTTGGAAGAATAAAGAAAGAATTGTTGAAAAATAAAAATGGGTCTTACTTTTTTGGGCACGGTAGTACATTTTACTTGCTTTTACTTTATCAATGTAAAAATATATTTAGCTCATATATATTTAGATTTTGATGAAATATAGTTAGCAAGAAAAAAAAGAAATTAAAGACTAGTTATAATTTCCATAATGGATTATATATAATAATCCATTTAAATTCTTTTCTTTGAGATTTTTTAAACCTGTAATAAACTATTTATACAAGGTTGGATTAAAAAATTTTTTAATTTCTCTTGCTAACTCTAAATATATATGAGCTAAATATATTTTTACATTGTGTAAAGGAAGTAAAATTTGCAAATATTATAAATTATAAAATAATTTTTAATCCATTAAAATCATTAATATTTTAATCCATTTTACATATATATGTATATATATATATATATATGTGTGTGTGTGTGCATCTCTCTCTCTCTCTATATATATATATGTGTGTGTGCATCTATATATATATATATATATATACATGTGCGTGCATCTATATATATATATATATATGTATATGTGCTTCTATATATGTATATAAATAACGTACGTGTATGAGACGAGGCTAGTGTTCGGGACCACAGGTTTGGGTTCGAGTCCCAGGGGGGCAATGGATGTTTATAGAGTTTTGATATACGCTTTACACTGTAGATCCCCGCCTAATTTGACTGTAGAGCGTTGGGAATATGCCATCAAAACTAGTTCGTAAATAAGAAACTTTCCTGTCTCGAAATCTACCCTTAGGCAGATGGCCGTAGCCCACCATGGGGCTGTTGCGCTAATGATGATGTGTACACACACACACACACATATATATATATATATATATATATATATATTACTTTGCTCTAAAAGTAAAACCAATTTTCAATTTTAATTTCCCGGGGCATATAGAATTTTAATTTCTTTTCATTTTTTAGGTTGTTGGCACTGTCCTTGATATCTGCATCTGTGTGAAATATCACGTCAAAATATTCATAAGTGTTTGAGTTACGCTTGGCTTTGTGAGACGCTAAAACTGATTCCGGCGATATTTGAAAAGTCTGAAGTAATTAAGCAAAGAACTTGCATTCTATTTTATTGGCGGAAACGTGTAGAATGTTGCAGAAGGCATTCGGTGAGCATTTCTATATCGGAAAGAAATGTTTACAAGTGGTATAAACAGTTCAAGGAAGGCAGAGTAAGCATTGAAGACGAAGAACCCTCTGGTCTCAATCGACGAAGCTCACGTCCAAAAAATTAAAGATTTGGTGCTTGCAAACCGTCGATTTACGATTAGAGCCATTGCTGATGATGTTGGAATTTCAATAGGATCGGTCAGTTCCATTTTTGTGCCACAAACGTGTTAAATCTCGATTGGTACCGAAAACATTGAATGCCCCAGTTCACACTGCATTGATTCTTCGTGGCTCTTTCGCCAAAAATGAAACACATATCGTTCCACAACCACCATATTCACACCGTGCGATTTCTGGCTATTCATTAAACTTAAAAAACCACTCCGAGGATACCGTTTTGAGTCGATTGAAGAGATTCACTGTGAATTACCTCGCGTTTTGAAGGTCATCCCTGCCAATGACTTTTTAGCATGCATTGAGGAGTGGAAAAAAGTTGACATAAGTGCTTTTGTGTCCGGAGGGAATTACTTCGAAAGCGATGCAATAAACGTGGGAGAATAAATGAAGAGTTTAAAAAAAAAAATAATTGGTCTTACTTATTGGGCACTGTAGTAGATATTGTCATCATTTATGTTTTAAGGGCGAAAATTGAGTTAATCTTTGATATTATAGATTTAAATATCTATCCAGGTTCAAAGATTCAATAATTCTGAAATTGGATAGAATTTGTTGTAGATGTGTATTTGTAGTGCCTTTTATCTGCTATTTAATCAGAAATTGCAAATTATGTTATTCAGAGTTTAATTTAGTGATTCATTTAGCAGAAAAAATTATTAATGTACTGATAATAAAGATTTTATGTATTCAAACACGATTGAATCGATGAATTTACTTTTATTAAATTATTTTATAATTTTATAATATTTGCTTAAATTTTACTTGCTTTTACTTTACCTATGTAAAAATATATTTAGCTCATATATATTTAGATTTTGATGAAATACAGTTAGCAAGAGAAAGGAAATTAAATGGATTAGTTATAATAATCCATTTAAATTCTTTTATTTGCCTATAAATAGTTCATTACAGGTTAAAAAAATCTCTCTTATATATATATATATGTGTGTGTGTGTGTGTGCATCTATATATATATGTGTGTGTGTGCATCTCTCTCTCTATACATGTGTGTGTGCATCTATATATATATATGTGTGTGTGTGTGCATCTATATATATATGTGTGTGTGCATCTATATATATGTGTGTGTGTGTGTGTGTGTGTGTGCATCTATATATATATATATATGTGTGTGTGTGTGTGTGCATCTATATATATGTGTGTGTGTGTGTGCATCTATAGATATATGTGTGTGTGTGTGTGCATCTATAGATATATGTGTGTGTGCATCTATATATATATATGTGTGTGTGCATCTATATATATATATATGTGTGTGTGTGTGCATCTATATATATATGTGTGTGTGTGTGTGTGTGCATCTATATATATATATATGTGTGTGTGTGCATCTATATATATATGTGTGTGCATCTATATATATATATGTGTGTGTGCATCTATAGATATATGTGTGTGTGTGTGTGTGTATCATATATATATATATGTATATATGTGTGTGTGCATATATATATATATATATGTGTGTGTGCATCTATATATATATATATATATATGTGTGTGTGCATCTATATATATATATATGTGTGTGTGTGCATCTATATATATATGTGTGTGTGTGTGTGTGCATCTATATATATATATATGTGTATGTGTGCATCTATGTATATGTGTATCTATATATATGTGTATATATATATATGTGTGTGTGCATCTATATATATGTGTGTGTGTGTATCTATATATATGTATATGTGTGTGTGCATCTATATATATATATATATAAGTAACGTACGCATATGAGACAGGGCTAGTGTTCGGGACCACAGGTTTGGGTTCGAGTCCTGGAGGGGCAATGGACGTTTGTAGAATTTCAATATACGCTTTAAACTGTAGGTCCCCGCCTAATTTGACTGTTGGCGTAGGGCTGACAAAACTATTTCGTAAATAGGAAGCATCTCCTGTCACAAAATCTACCCTTAGATAGACGGCCGTAGCCCACCATGGAGCTGTTGCGCTTATGATGATTTGTAAACACACGCACACATACGTACATGCATATATATATATATATACTACTGTGCTCAAAAGTAAAACCAATTTTCAATTTAAATTTCCCGGGCATATGGAATTTCAATTCTTTTTTTAGATTATTAGCACTGTCCTTGACATCTGTATGAAATTTCACCGCAAAATATTCATTAGTGTTTGAATTGCGCTTGGCTTTGTGAGACGCTAAAAGTGATTTCAGCAATTTTGAAATGTCTGAAATAATTGAACAAAGAACTTGCATTAAATTTTGCTTGCGGAATGAATATACGTGTACGGAAACGTATAGAATGTTGAAGAAGCATTTCGGTGAGCAAACTATATTGGAAAGGAAATGTTTAGAAGTGATACAAGCAGCTCAAAGATTGGCAGAGAACGCATTGAAGACGAAGAGCCCTCTGGTTGACCATCAACGTCAATCGATGAAGCTCACGTCGATTTTACAATTGGAGACCTTGTGATGATGTTGGAATTTCAAAAGGATCCGGTCAATTCCATTTTAAAAGATGTTTTTGGGCCCAAACGCATCAAATCTCGATTGGTACCGAAACCACCGAATCAATGAATCTTTGCTTTGAAGAGTGTAAAACGGCACTTTCTGACTATCAGGTTAAGTTGAGAAATGCATCATAACTGGAGATGAGACTTGGTTATGCCTTTACGACCACGAGCAACAGCAATACGTAACT